>BMAW01017560.1:0-21455 GCA_019974015.1 Nephila pilipes
GGGGGGGGGGATAATAATGCACGCAAGGCGTGTTTCAAACGTAGAAGGACGACAAAAGATGCTTAGCATTGGTTCACGGAGAATGATGACCTACTATCAGTAAGGTCTTTATTTATTTATGTTTTGCGAATTCAGTCTATTAAACATAATTGCTACTTATTTAGTTGTGTTCGTGTTTGCGTCTGCGTAGTAATCGCTGTAAATAAATAGCTTATAATCCAATTCAATTGTTCCTCATTGCATGGAGCAACGAACTCAATCATTTTAAACTGATACATCTTTATTCCGGAGGTAACCGACATTATTTACTATTTTTAGAATCGTGATCAGTAAAGTTTTAAAGAGTAATAAAGCTTGAAAAATGTATAATAATTTAAAAGTCAGTAGTCCAAAGAATGAAATGTGCAATAGCTTAATGCAAAATGATCATGAACAAGCCACAAACAAGATATAAATAAATACCCCTTTTGTATTGTTATTCTGTAATTTTACTAATGTATGTTAAATCTATCGTGGTCCAAAGATCTCCCGTTAGAGTAGTATAAAAATTGGTGTGGGGAGATGCGACTTCAAGAATCATCTTGTCTCTTGAGCGAAACTCAAAAATTTTGATATCCATGTCGCCAATTGATCTCATACTGCTTCACAGTGTGTTGCTAAATACAATCAATTAATCAGTCTGATCATTGGTTTTTTAAATGATTGCTACTTGGAACTGGTTGATTTATTTATTACTTATATCGCACAGAGAATTAACGGGATGACTATTTTCGATTTACTTCGTAACTTTGAACTCGGTTAATTGAGAGGACAATACCTGTACTGGCATTGCTCCTTTCAAACTTCATACCATGCTAATGGTAGGAGTTGGGACCTCGACAGAATTAACGTGTATGTTTCCTGCTATACGGTGGGTTTTTAGTGGCTTGAGGGCTCGAACCCATGTCTCTGTGAAAAGAACGCCGTTCGCAAAATGGAGATTACATAGAATATTTGCTATTAGAGTTATCTTTCCTGATTTGTATTATACTATCATTCTTGAGGTTTTTAAACAATTCAATATTTTTTTTAAAAAAAATTTAATACTAAACGTATAAATTAATGTGTAGCCTATAGCGACAGGAATATTAAAAAAGTTTGCCATAGAGATTTGAACCATCATCTATTGAAAAATTCCCTTTTTTTCTCCTCTGTCTTTCTTTCTTTATTAATTTCAAGCATGAGATTGTTTACAGCATTGTTGTTGGTGAATGGAAGTTAGTAACATTGCTTTAAGCAATGAATATTACACGAATCTGACAGCTATTTTTCCAATATCAAGTTCAGAAGGACTGAGTATTGATGAGTGCTTAGCACTTTTTCAACAATTTCATGAAATGTAGTAATGATGGTAAAGATACTGATTCAGATTACTAAATTTCTTCTGAGACCAAAATTTCTTAACAAAGCTATAGTTCTTTAGAAAAAGAATTTGTTAATGAAAATCCAGTCGAACAAATTTTGTTGGCTTTTCGTACAATTTAAAACTCCTGTTGAAGATTAATGACGAATTCTTGAGGACCACGCTATTACATTTAGGATTTATGCCTTCAAGAAACGTTGCTGAAACAAAAACGTATATATTAAGAAAAACCGAGAAAAATAAAGCTTCAGTTTGTTGTTTTTTGTTTTCCTCATTTAAATAAAAGAATATTTCAAAATACACCGCCAATTAAAATTTTATTTAAAGAGTATTTCCTTGGTAGAATCAGATGTTTCTATTGACCTAGTATTTGCAAAAAGAACAATGAGTTGTCCATTAGATTTGAACCACTCAGGGTTCAAAACAGTTGGTATTCTAATATTTAATGAAACAATGCAGCAAAATCCCGCTTTAAAAAATTTACTGATCCTGTGCTTTGTTGAGAAATCGACTGTGCTTAAGAAGGAGAATTTTGCTCTTATTCTCGAACAATTTGTAGAAATTATTTAGTTATTTTTTTATGACGAATAAGACTATAACAATTGATGAGCAACTATGGTCGAAAATTACACGTTGTATATTTAAATGGTACATGGCAAATGAGTCTTATAAATGTTTATTAAAATTGTGCCTGACAATAGATTTTGAAACCAAACCTTTCTTGGGAAGGAAGGGTGAGGATTACGCACCTAGAGGTAGAGGAATCGCTTCTTTTTAAGTGAAGAAATACCCCAATAGATATCTTATTACATCTCAGATATTTATGGACTCTATATTCATGGTATTTCTATTGATGATACAATGCTCCTACATTGAAGAAAACTCTACCACTGATTTGCTACGATACATCCCCAAATACTTCTTAATAAAAGCTCTAGTGAATGGCCAAAAAACTGCTGTTGTTTTCCGGTGTAAGTAAGCAAAATATTTTCATTTTGCTCAAAGACAGGTGATAATCCCAAAAAAATCCCAGAAATGTACACTTTTACAATTATATCTTTTGCGATGAAGGAGTATTGAATCAAATTAACTGATTGTAAAGGACACGAGACCAGATACATACAGATTAATAATTTATATTTCTTAAAATGTTCTAGATACGGTAATTATAAGTTCCTGGATTTCATTTAGAACATGTAACCTTCCGCCAATTTCTCGAAGATTCTTTACTTTGAATGTTATTGACGAACTAAGCATATTATATTAATTGTCTAAGTAGAAAACTACTAACCTTCATAGCTCTTCTGAAACCATGAGTAATACGCGTCGCCAATGTTAGTTCGGTTCGTTATTTCAAAACGAAACCAAAAATGCGTATTTCGCATGAATTAAATTCATTCTTGAAACGTGTCGTAAATGGTGTATTAATTTTTTTAACACATCATGCATGAAAGACAACAATGAAAAATAGGAGATCAATAAAAACACAACTTTCTTTTTTCTGTAAAATAAAATGTTACAATTAAAAATGAAGTATACATTTTAAAATAATTAAGATAACTTTTTTTAGGCTTTTATAATAATATTTTCACTGAAAATCAAATATTTATTTTCGAATTCTTATTGCGCTTATTAGGTATCTAAAAGTATGCGGTTGCTCTAGTGTCAAGGTTAATTATTACTGCTTCAGTTAGAAGCAATCCGCGGACTATTGGTGGTAAACACTGCAGTTTCAAACCATGGTCAAGTGATGAAGACGTCACTTGAGTTGGAACATATCATCTTACTTCCACACTATCCCATCGAAAGCAATTTAAACCTCAAAATATTTAAAATGCATCATCACCGATAAACGACGTGCTTAACTATAGTAGCACCAGGACTAGAATTCACTACTGACCATGAACACACGATTATAACCACTCGGATATTGTAGCCGCGATCATTAGTTTCAATATTAAAAATGTTTTTCAATCAAAATATTCATCACATTCTATAAAATGAATGTTTTTACTAACTCAAAATATGTGAAGGTTAAGTTCAATACCATTTATAAATGTAAGATAAAACTTGATGGTATACACAAGAATATACAATTTAATGTACTTGTGAATAACAATTTCATCTCACAAAGGATATGCCTACAAACATAGAGATGCTTTCAAGACAATTTGTTTGATAAAAGGTTCTTAAAACTTTTACAACAATACTGAAATAAAATATGTAAGACTTTTCTATGAGCGTTTTTCTAGGGTTGAGTCACGTGACACTAATACCCCGAGGAGAGTAAAATACTGTCCTATTTTTTAAAGAACGAGTAAATGTACTCAAACTAAAGAAGATAGATCATATTTTTATTCCGTATTCCTTTTTCTGGACAACATCTATTCTTTTACAGCGAAAGAGCCTTTATAGTCTAGATTTGATGTTAGCGAAGGCATTTGCAGAAATACAATGCATGCTGAAAATTATTTACTATATATATATATATATATATATATATGTATATATATATATATATATATATATAGTTATATATATATATAGATATATATATATATATATATATATATATATATATATATATATATATATATATATATATATACATATAGTTATATATATATATATATATACACTACAAAGCCGCATTGAAGGCAGTTTAATTATATTAAAATTTTTTGTCTGAATGGAATAAAAGGAGTAAAGTCAACTTTTTTATAAATACTTTTGAAAAGCTTTGCTGCCTGCTGAAATTAATCAAGAAAAGTATGTACCGTGTGTTTTCACCCACAAATGTTCAGTTATCAACTATATATATATATTATGTTACTACGAAAACTAGTAATGAAAAGTGGATTAGCTAAGAAATATCATAAAGAATAGAGTACACTATCAGGCTGGACAACCTGTTCAATTACACCTCTAAGCCGAGCGCTTGAATCCGAAAAGAGAGAATTGCTTATCATGGTGGAATGATCAAGTTTAGTATGTTTTGCAGCTTTGAAACCCAACAAAATTTTCTTACAATCTGATAGATATCATCAACAAATGGATGACTTCATACAAAACACTGAATAAAGAGGCTGGGCAATATTCAATAGAAGGTTCTTCATATTGAATCATGATAATTCCACATTACTTGTTGCTTTGGCGCTTCATCAAGATATCGTAAAGTTATACCACGACATTCTGTCTTTTAACCATACTCCCAGAAAACATTGTCCCCTTTGATATTATCGCTGATTTCTCCCAGCAAAATATTTTAGCGGAAAAATAATTTAATTGCAGCAGATGTGAATGCAGTTCAATTTTAGTAGCCTGCTTTAAACGCAAGATTTTCCAAAAATGGTTTTATAAATTATATATTCAAGTTCATAAGGGGCCATAAGGAAGAAGGAAGAATTGTAGAAGAAAGGTTATTAACGTACAAAAATGTATTTTTCTTTCACATCCTAAACTGGTAGAACTGTCTGGTAGACTTAATATATGTTATATGATAAAATTATAGGTGATGCAACAATTTTATAATTATATGACTTATTGCTAAAATGTGAATGATATTTTGGAATGCATAAATCATTCGTGAAGAAATAGTTTCTGCTTAGGGTACATATCATTTCTCTATTTAAGTCTTCGTAACGTAAGAAATCATCTGTATTAACATCCTTTTTAATTGTTTGCTTTTAATGTTAAAAAAAAAAGAGAAAGCATAAAAGTATATTATCAAAATTCCGTATACAATGTAATTTTATTTGAATCACTTACATATACTTTTTTCTGAAAGAAAGACTCAAAAATTATTTTTCAAAGAAATCTAGTTCTTTTAAATATATAATTGTAGCATTATATATAAATTATTTTACTTCACAACGCACAGAATTTTTGATAGTAATTATATAGTGTGTGTACATTACATGCATGTATATACCTGTGTATATGTATATGGAGTGAGAAATTTGAACATCCCGAATCTCCACTCTAGTTTGTTTTTATAAAGGGCTGGTTGTTGGGGAGGGAAATTTCATTTCCAAATTCTGGATGACTTTGATTTATTTACTAATCCAACGATGATAGTCTGGAAATTGAATCATTACTTTTATCTGTGATTAGATGAAGTAAGACTATTTACAATAATATTATTATTTATTGGTTATTTCCATTTAGATAACTAGTTCATCGGAGAAGGATGGATGGCAGCCCAAATTTAGCATCTAATTGGCGATGCAGCATTGAAACGAGCGCTCGCGTTCAAAGTCATGCTACATCGAGTGAGAAGAGAAAAGTTGAAAAGAGAGCAGGCGAGAGCTAAGGCTTAATTTTGCACCAGGAATAGGGGCACTGAGTGAAACTATCATAGGACCCTGATTCATGGTGCCATTTATCTGCTAGTAATTGGGGAACTAGTTTACAATATTATTGAAAACAAGTTATTAATAGTTGATAATTGTCTGAAAATCCTACGATATATATGTGTGAATACTTATATGTATATATATATATATATATTGATCAAACTTTTGCAATCAATAATAGACCTGTAAAAAAAAGTGCTCAATTCTAATATAACTCAGCAAACAAAAAATGTGGGAAAAAGGAAAAGTATAAGAAAATTATAATATAAATCTTCTAAATTGAAGAAAAATAACAAGGATTAATGTGACTAAAAAATAATTTTTTACTTAATAAAAAAAGAGTAATTAAAAAATAAGAAATATGAGAAGAAAAAGTATGTCACTCATCTTCAAACATCATTAATGTCGCCATTTTATGCATTTACTAAAGATAGGTGCCAAAAAATCAAATCACATGAAAACAAAAGTTTCAAACTTTTTATTAAGTCATAATATTTATAAAACAGTTTTTGTGATTAATAAAATGGCCACGCAGTATACAAGATTTTAAAAAAAAAAAAATAGATGTCAAAAAAAGAGGTCCAGAGAACATGCCAAAAGTTCTAAAAAAAGAATGGAACCTGAGAATATTAATATGGTTACCTCTCATGAGCCGATAAAAATAAATAAGAAAAAAATAATAATATTTAGAAGGCAAGTTCTAAATTGCAGATTCAACCTGAACAAGAACCTAAATATTGATTACACAAAAAGATACGAAAAAATGTCCTAAAGAAAAACCGAAAACAGTTTTGACTTCCAAAACAAAGGATACCATGAACGTATTAAAGCTGAAAAAAGTCACAACTGGTCAAGACTACATGAGGGAAGGACGTTGGAGCTGATAGGCCCTGTTAATTCAGATTCAAGAAGAAAATAAAATAGAAAAGTCAGGAAGAAGATCTTTAACGAATATTACTAAAATGGTGTCAAAATCAAGAACAGGCAAAAAACTCAAATATTAACTTAAAACAACCTAGAAGTGAGAACTACCTCTTTATAATTTTAAATTTATTCTATCGCATATGTCATAATTTGAGAAATTAGTCTTACAAATTTATTAAGTAATCTAATTAAAGGTAACCCAAGATACATATGAGTTATTTTTGTGATTCCAAAGGCACATTAATTAATTTAGTATTACGTAGTAACAATGTGCCAGCAGCAAGGATGGCTACGCGTACGGCCAGCGTATTTAACCTATTTTTAGTAAAAAACAATCTTATAAAACTCATCAGTTTATTTTTTGTGCAAAAGCATTTTATAAGATTTAACCATTTTTAAAGCTATGCAAATATTGAAGAAACTATCATCTGGTATTCTAAATTTAATAGATAATATTTACAAGAAGAAATTTAGGATGGAAAGATGGGAATATTGCATATTATTGTTGGAGAAACGTATTTCAATATAAAAAGTCATATACTGAGTATTGAAAACTTATCTGGTACTTGTAACTTTAATAAAAGTATTATTAACAATATGTTTATTAATAATGGTAGCTTATAATATCAAAGTTAATAAGAGTCTTATCAATATAACAAATAGTGAACTCATCCTGTACGTCTTCATAGAATTTTATAAATTTAATGCACTCTCTTGTCTTAAAATTTAAATATTTAATATCTTCCTTAATATTTTATTTTTAATATATATATATATCTCTCTGTATGTATGTATATATATATATGTGTGTGTGTGTGTTTGAGTGTGTCTATTTGTGTGTGAATCCTTATATATTTCTATGAATAGATAATAATCATCAGAGATTCCCAAGGAAATCATACTATAAAATAAATCATTCTTGAAATAATTATTGCGATATATGGATTACAGTCAGCTTGCAAGGAATAATAAAAATAAACCTCTACTTCAAGAAATAAGAAGGTAACTAATCATAATTCGGATAAATAACATGCTAATTTTAAACGCAATTATTACAATAGCTAAATCTATTCTTAAATGCGGCATGTCTCCGTCAGTGTCATCACTGAATTACAATAACTCCAACACAAAGCCCACTATGATCTCTCACAAGATTTTTTCCCTCTTAAACTTCACTTGGTTGCTTATTTCTATCCAACACAAGTTCCTCTAATCATAGTCTAGTAATTTCGAAAGATGATCAGATCACGAGTTCTCACCATAGCACCTCCCTTAGCTCTTTATATAGAGAGAGTAAACTCATAAGAATGCAGGTGTTTTATTTTTTTTATTCTTGTATATTCGTAAAAAAAAATTGTGATCTCATTGTGTGAAGCAGAATCGTCTGAACAGATTTAAGCCTCCTCACTTTTGTTCTGACGTTGAGGTGAAAGTAGCCATTAACGTCTGGTGTCGACAATAACCACTGGTATTTTTTCTGACGCATTTTTCCAACTAATCCCTCTTTAATTTAATTGGTTGGAAAGTGATTGGTACTTTTACTCGATTCAAAAGCAGAAATTCATGTAGAAGGGCGTAATTTACAAAGCATTTTGTTTCTATATGCAATATTAGTGAGAAATATTTTGGCTAACCTATCATTATAACTTTAGATTTTCAACTTCTAATAGTTTATATTTAACTTAATTTATAAAACTAATTTACTATCAGAACTTTTACACTTATTAAATTTTGCTTTTAAAAATATATGGTACATCTCTGATTCAACTGATGTATTATTTTTTAGAAATTCATAAGTATGAAATTGAAATTTTAATTGTGAACACACGTATTGTGCAAAAAAGAAAACGTCTTTATTAGTATTTCCCTCAAAATATGTTTCCTTAGGATTCTGGCACATTTTTCTCGAAATGTACTTTATTCATTATGCACATTATAAAATATGTCTATGTCCCATATAGTGAACATAAATTTTTCTAATAAACAGACACAAATTTTAAATACGGCACTATATTTGCAAGAAAATTATGGTAAATTTGAAACACATAAAATTTAAATGTTTTTAAATTAAAGTTAAGCAATTTAAACAAGATGAATATAAATGTAAATACATAACTTCAAACATAAGTGCAGTATTGATCATTAATCGTTCCTACATAATTACTTATGATTATAAAAGTTATTTTATTTGCATAAACAAGTACACAAATATACAGATACTCAATGTTAAAATATGACTTCTATTCCTTTTAATATTAAACAGTGATGATTATTTAAATTTGTCACAAAATAATCCTATTTTTACGTGTTGAAAGCAGCTCACTTACATAAAGTAAAATGCAGTTGTCAATTTTATAAGTAGAATAAAGCGGCTACATTCATACCAAAACACAGAATATATGTCGTTACAACTAGGTAAAGCGATCCCAACGCCAATCACCCAAATAGCACAAATCATTAGTTCAAAACTCTCTTTCCCCTTTTAATAACCACCTGCTCAAATTGAACCCGATGAAAATTTAAAATATTAAGAACAAACCCCAAAGCTATATCGAGGAATCTTCCGGCTTTAACGGCTTATGCGAACAATCGTTCCTTGACAATTAACTGCAGAACCGGACATAAATTCCCCCCCTCAGCCAAGTCTCAAAATATTTACATTAAATATTAATCCGAAGGTGGCAACTTGTGAGGAATCGTTTGGCTGATAATCCAGTCCACCGATCAATTAAGGTTCTGCGTGTCTAGAAAATTAAAGTGCAACGTCTAAGAGTGGAGGGAATTATATAAGGACATTTCAGTACCGCTCATCATGATTAAATTCTATTATTTGCATTAAGGGTTTAGGCATTACGTTTCCTTATTGGTGTTTCATTGTTATTGAGATAAATGTAACGCTCCGTTAAAAATGATTAAATAATAAAGGTTTTTAATTTATATATTTTGGATATCTTAAGGTAAACAAATTTGTTTTGAAGGTTGTCTTTGCCTAATGTTTCGAAAGACGGAAAAAATTGGGTTAAAAAATATGCTCAAGTAATAATTTAAGTCTTAAAATTTATAATGCATACATTTATTTAATGATAGAAATTAGAAGAAACTCCAGAGGAAGTCAAATTATAGCCATTCGTTATGAATAAGTTATATTTTTCATTTTATCATGCGCCTGAAAATCATGCAACATATCTTATTCAAGAAAAATTAATCAATTCTAAAACAATTCTTGATTGAAAAGTAAGGTTTCATAGACATAACTCTTTTTACTTGTAAACAAATTAGCATTGTGCTTGAAAGGTACATATATCTTCAATGTAATAAATTGATTTCTTGATATATTCCCCATCCCTTTCCTCACACTTTCACCAATGAATGACTAATTGGGTAAATAGTTTGGAAAGATTTTCTCTGGTTATTGACAACCCTAGGATTTAATGGCATCTTTCACCTTGTCGTCAGAAAGAAAGTGATGCATCTAAAGACTCTTTCATCTTTCGAAGGAGGTGAAAATCCCAGAGTACAGTGACGCCTCGGTGCTTCAACATCATTTCCAATTGGATCTCTATCTAATTCTCAGTATATCAAAGACATTTTTAAATAAAGAAAACTCTTACATTTTCTAGAGAACACATGCATCCTTGATGTATAAAAAGAATTGTGGAAATACAGGGGGTTTATTCTCCTTGCCAGTGCATAAGGATTAGCAATCACTTAGCATTGTATAGTCAAAAAAGCATTCTTCCGTGCAGTGGAAGGCATTGTTCTGAAGCACGACTATACAACGATCTCGCTTGACATCAGCATTTGAGAACCAGCCATAGAAATGGCAAGATGGTCGAGAATCAGTGGAAGACATATCGTTTGTATTTTTGTAGTTGTTGAGGAGAAAGGGGCACGCCAAGAATTTATCCGAATTTTAGGGATTTATCAAAGTGAAGTTTGTATGAGTGCTTATAATTCAAATTAGGAGCATCTTCTGCAGCATGCGCGCTTTTTAACAGCTTAAAATTGCTCATTAAAATGCTTTCTGATACACTAATGTATTACTATTTCTGTCTATATTTTCTTTTCTTCTTCCCAGTGAGGTTCGTGTAGAAGGCATACTCGATACTCGATTCTGAAACGCTATATGATTCGCATTGTCCCCTACTCCCCACACCCTATCTCCAAGTTGGTCGAAGGTAGTGAATCATTCTGAAGAGTTACTAGCTGAAGTTTTTGACCATGGAGCTCTTATTTTTCAATAAAATTCATATTTATGTCAATATAATAAAAAATAAATGTTTCTACCTCTGTACGTTTATTAAATCATATAAACACTTGAGATTTATCTTATACAAAACTTTTCACTGCAATTTAGGTCTTATTCTTAAGTGATAACCTATGATAGTTTTAAAGCTACATCTAAATGTATTAACTTAACATTTTCTGTCCAGATCCTTTTTTTTTTCTATCATAGATTGCAGAAGTCTCACGGGAGTATCTCGAGGAAAAGGGGTAAATGATCACCGAATGGAGTCTTGATTCCACCAAATATAATCGAAAGGAATGATGGGGAATTCTGTTCGTTATAACCAATTGGGAATTCCAATGTTCTTCTATCGTAATTTGACGTAAATGCCATGGGGACTGTGATACTCACTCAGGCTCTTCTTTTGACGCAAGAATCAGCGTGTCCACACTTTCAGATAGCTTAAAATCCCTAGAATTGCCAATAATTTCTTTTTAGATAGTTTGAGATGTTAATGAAACAAAAATACTATTTTTTGTGCTTGAACGAAATTGAAAGAATATAACATCGCTTAGAAATAGAAGCATGGCAACAAGTTCTATGCAACGTATAGCGATTTCATTGATTTAGTTGCATCACTTCACGTGATTTAAGGCACTCTTTTATCTTTGGGGAGAGTGAAAGGGGCAAGTTGCAATATCGAATACAAAAACACCACACTGCTTCAAACTCCTCAAGTTGTTTTTTTTTCACCAATGATATATGTGAAAAAAACACAAATAAAGCACAATAAAGGTTAGTTGTGTGGAATTTAAGGCACTGAGTCTTCATGGGACGTATAATGCAGAACACAAGAATATTATATAGAATAATATTTAGTTTTGAAATTTAAATATCAAATAAAGATGAATGAGAGCTAAAAAACAAATACATTTAAAGAAATGAAATGAGATATGCATTAAAGGAGAAAAAGTTGTTATTTTTAAAACTATTAATGCCCATTAAACCTATTTTGCTACAGGTGTACTGAGTGATAATGTAAATAGACTAAATTTTTCTTTTGTTTGAATACGCATGAATGAAGAAATGTATTTTTGAAATGAATGCCTTTGAATCCAATTAATTTTTTAAATGGAGGCAATGGATTTTAAGTAGCGTCACACTACATTTGCACGATGCAATAATAGAGATGGAATTTTAATTTTGAAACGCGTTCAGAGACAATACCTGAATTCATTATTAGCTTTCTAAACTTCCAGCCGAGTACACAAAATATTCTGAGAATCCGAATTAAATTTAATGTGATCTATTCCCCATTATTGCATTTAACCAATATTAGAATAATGGAGACGTGAATTCATAACTCCCCAATTTCGTATGCGGCGAAATGTTTTATCTCGAAGGCCATAATTTTTGTTATTGTAACCTTATTTTCAAAATTTTCTTTCAATCTGAAAGCTGGGTATTTTTTCTGTTTATCATTTTTTTTATTTGTATTCAAGAATTTATGGTAACTTGAGAAGTGAAGAAGATTGCGACTCACGTGGTTGATTTGATTGTTTATTAGCATTGCATTGAAAAACTACATGGGATCTATTAGTGATGGACTTAGCAACTTTGAACCTTGGTCAAGTGCCGAGGACGAAACCTGAGCTAGTACCTCCCTCGAAACTTTCTCACAACGCCAACGGTACTGGGATTTCGACCAGATTAAACGTGCATCAGCCCTAGTCTTTAGTCTAGGGTGAAGTCTAACGCTAGTCTTTAGTGACATTAGGGTTCGAACCAACGAATCGACGAAAACAACCCAAACCGCGAGTCCATGACCTTGACAACTAGGCTACTGCGGCCGTGACTGATATGTAGATGTGATTGAATCGGCAAGACGTATATACCTCCAGCCTAGCAGATTTCGACTTTCATCTTTTTCCAAAGATGAACCTGGAAAGAATCCTATGAATATGGATTTTTATTTTTAAATTGATTTTTGGATTAAGCTATATTTTGAATCCTTTATTTATTAATAAAACTTTAAGGAATTACATAAAATGAGAGTTCGAATTACTTTTTAAAGAGTTTTAGAGAGAGCTGTAATTACTTTTCATTCTTCCTCTATTATTTAATTCTACTGCTATCCTTCGGTCTAATTAATTAGTGTAATTACTAGACTCCGGCTGAAGATACGTAAGATTAATATAAAGTATTTTATTTCTTATGGAAGAACAGCTTTTATTTCTTACGGTCGCTCTTTTTCGAATCCCTCTTAACTAGCCAATCCTAAATTATGAATGAAATATGAAGTCTTAACTTATCGAATCACTCGTGTTGATTCCAAGGTATCTTACTTACCTTAGTATTTAAACTAAGGTATATTCACTTCATTACTAAATATTAATTAAGAAACTTTAATCCAATTTACTAATAACTATCAGCATACTGTTATCCTCATTTCATTTTCAATTATATTTTATTTATGTGTTACTATCTCTAATTCAATTCACTGCACTTCTTATCTTCATTTAATTTGCCTAATTACCTATCGCTGAGATAAGGAAGAAATTTTAATTTAATGCAATTTAAATTTCTATAAATTCCCCGAGATTACTGAATAGAAAATCTCAAAAATCCCAGTGTCCCATATCATTGTTTTCTTACGAAGCACGAATAAATATTTTAAATTTAAACATTTTCTGGAATATCTTAAACCTAAATATGAATTATATTTCAATAATAGTCATATTAAGAAAAGAAAAGTAATCGCACAATATATATTTTGATAAAGGTAAGTTCACATAACAGCTGCGCCTTTTGAAATTTATTTGAGAAAAGTTTGTCCCATTAGTAACTGAATTATACTTGTGATAGGCATTTAAAAGCAAACTTGAAAGGAAAAAAAAATTATAAATAATTTAAAATTGAAAAATATAAAGTTATGTATATTTATATATAAACAAAACACTAAAAGTACATTTCACAATCATATAATTCTCAAAAAATATCTAAAATTCAAGCAAAACTGTTTTGATAAAAATTAAACATCTAATGAAATCACTAATTATTAAAGTAATATTTATGCAAATTAAATGCAAATCAACTTAAATATTTAAACAATTTAAAAAGAACCAAAATGTTTGAAAAACAAAATTTAGATAAAAAAAGAAAAAAATGTAATTAATGCTGTCCCATACTTTGGAATGGAATAATCTGTGTTTATACCGATAATTACTAATCAAATTATCTTACTTCAGTGAATTACGTTATAAAATGATAGTAATAAAAAACAATTCAGAAATTCAACCTAATGGGAAAAAAAAGGTAAACATAGAAAACATATTTTATTTCTCCACTAAATACCAATTACACTTAACTAATGATCTAAAATATTTTACACCAATTAAAATTTTTAACTACAAACAACAATATTTATACTAAGCTAAAAGTAATGTAAATTCAAGCAATATAAAATAAAATGTAATATAAAAAATTTATCAAATATATGTACTGATAAATAAAATTTTGAAACTTCTTAAAGACAAAATCAGTAGCAGAAACAAAATAAGAACCAAATCTGACAAACACTTTAACAAATTGCAATAAAATAAAACAAACAATGCTATTAAAAGCATTTAAAAACATAAAAAACACTACACGGTTTCATGCCAATACGAGTAGCTTCTCTATTCCATGAAAGAATTCACCGTCAAAGTAAAACCTGATTGAGTGAATTAATGAATTAAATGAAACTTCAGAAGTAGACTGATAGATTTCAAGAAGATTTCATATATATATATATATACAGGGGGTGGACAAAAATATGGAAACACCTTGTAAAATGCATGTTTGAAAAGAAAGATTGATTTTAATGAAATATGTAGGTGGCGCGGGCGTTTTTGACTACTAACGCCACCTATACAACTTCGTAAATGTGCTAAACAGTTCAGTTGTTGTCGGAGTACTGTTATGTGAGGTTGTCATTGCATTATGTCAGGATCAAGTGGATCTTATGATACCATTTAAAATGTATCGCAAAAATTTTCGTACTGTCAACACCGGAATCTCGAACTCGCGCAACACTAATCGACCACTCGTTGAAGAATAGATGAATTTGGCTCTTCTCGTCTCCACAGCAGTAGTGACTGTGTCTGATAGTTCTCCCCGAGTCCCAACTCTTGTCCTTTTCGCAGCTCCCTTCCCGTTGCCAAATCATCCAGCTCTCTTCCTAAACTTGGCTCATGATCATTTTCGCTTTAATCTAATCCCGATGATCCTGGCCTTTTGCAGATCCTGAAGTCATCGATATTCGTACACATATTGCGAAGCCGAGTGGTTGCTGCTTTTCCTATAAACAGTTTTACCGAGTTAGTCTCGATTCTTATTTTTAAGGCAGCATGATTAATCATTGATGAAAACGCACGCTGAATGGATATCTGGCTATGACTGCAAGTTTATATAGAGATTCTACGTGATTTGCTAGAGGAATATTCTGATATAAGTTCACCCAGGGAAAAAGTTTGTACTAATTTTCTCTATTGTAGAAATCTTTTCCCAATGGTCCATATACAAATATATTCCAAGCTTTGATCAAAACTGGTAAAGGCAGAAGAGGTTCTACAGGCCTTTCGAATATAAGTGTAACTCTTTAATTATAACCACCCTGGAATTTATATCATTCAATTAATGCCAAGTAAATATGATAAATACATTTTACGATAGAATATGTTTTTAGTGAAAGTACTGACCAATCCTGGATAGAAATCTTTCTTCTTTATATAATGGCTGACATATTTGAAAATCATATATCAACTTGTAACCTGTGGGCAGGCATATTCATTGTAGTCCTTCATATACTCTATCCCTTTAGTATTCGCAATAACCAAGTCATAAAGTGTCCTCATGCATTATTCTTATTAAGTGAAAACCGTATTTTCCATAAAAGTTTATATTTTAGCCTCTATTCTTCATATCTTTTAATTATTATATCATAGAGAATCTAAATCTCACATTTTGCTGCATTTTTAGACTCTTTTTACTGTAATATTACTTGGAAGAAACTCATTTTTTTATAAAGAATATCAATATATATGTATTTATATATATACATACATATATATATATACAGAAGATACATATAGTATATATATATATATATATATATATATATATATATATATATATGCATTTATATATATATAATGTTATAAGGACAGTTTTATATTTTTTTTACTTATTTTTTCTCATACTGTCGTCTGTAGGAGACACTAAACAACACTTTCACAAATTGCCGTCGAAAGGTGTCATTGGTAACCAGAATTAGTTAATTTTCTTCTTAATAGTTGGTAGTTCTGAAAAAATGATTTTTAGTGAACATTTTTGCATTCGTAGCTTATTTGTGGCAAAATGAAAAAGGTGTTTTCCATGAGAAAGAAAATTATAGGCTCGCGCATCACTAAGTGTTCATATTTTTTATTTGTGTCATAAGAAACTATTAAACACTCTTGGGTTGAATCTATAAACTTGCTTTCGTTTATATAACATTGTTACCTCTTTACTCAAATCTTCTCACTTCTGATTTTGAACGCTATTTTTTCAGCTCGTCTGTAGGGAGACATTGGGTCAATGGCTATCAAAAAATCATTCTGATTTTGAATCTATAATTATAGCATATATTTTAGCTCTGGAATGATATTCTTTAATTGCAAACTGAATTTACTAAATGTAGATATACATTTGACCAAATGTAAATATACGTACAGAAAAAAAATCTGCATTCGTCGTAATGAAATGAAAAGAAAAATAATTAGTAATCACTGCACTATGTCTAATCTAAAATTTCCCAGAATTCGAACACTAAAGTAGAAAACTAGCACTCCCGTACTGCAGACAACATTTTTGAAAATCACGAGTTTTCTATAAGAAACAACCAAAAAATAAATTTACAAGATAAAGAGAGAGAGAAAAAAAACAAACGAATGTGATAAATTTTGGAAATTAGACTCGTCTGCAAATAGTTCGAAAGGAATAACACATTTTGTGATTTTAAATTCTTGCTATTGCGCTCATTATACTAATTATTATGAATTCCAATGTCTCCTCCAGGAAACACTTAATTTCTCAAAAATAAAAAAAATATTTTTTAACATTATTTCAGTATTCTTTTCATATTTGGAACCGATTGATACAAATTATTCTAAAATTTATGGTTCCAAGTGAGTCTGGAGGATGTTAAAGGTATTATTTTCATCTTCCTTACTATTTTTTTTATAAAGCTTATTGTTTATTACTTACCGACTGTCTGATCTTAACGTTTTATTTTTTTTGACTTACGTCTCCATGATAACAGAAAAAATAGTAAAAAATTAGCTACGTATGCAAAAATGTTGATAATTTACTGAAGAGAGATTGTGTGACTTTTACATTTTTTGACATTCACTTATAGAATATAATCTAGTTTTTTAAAAAATTTATTTTTTCAATTAAAAAATGTGGTTCATTTTATGTTATTATAAATTATTAATAGTAAGAATTTTTCTTGAAAAAAATAATGTATAAAGTTATTGACAGGGCTTTTGATATATATATAGATGACTATATAATCAATAAGTTAGTAATCAAGTAAGTAGTTTATGTTGAACTCTTTTCTCATGTTAAAACGTATGGCTATACATATGAATTTTAATGAAATTGTATTCCTCGAATGTTGATTAATTGTAAAAGCCTTGAATATTGGGTTATTTTAGAAAAAACAATTTAAAATGTCATGACCAGTTATTGATTATGTTAATATAGAACCAAATTAGTCCTGTAAAGATCCTGGTAGTAAGCATATCAGCTAAACACAGCATCATCTAATTGAAATATCAAATGATGTTCCGAGGAAAAAATCACCATGTTTGTACATCTGCTTTATGAAATTACTCTATAATAAAACTCAAAAAAAAAATGTTATAGTTAATGAAAACCTTGATTTGAAAAAAAAATATACATAACGATACAAAGTTTTGCATTAAACTTTAATGTATAAACTACACATGAAATAGTTACAAGTAAACTTAATTTATCCAATCAATTTAAAGTCATTAACGTTTCTCCAATATTTCTCAAATGACATAATTATATTTATTGACATATTTGTGTGCATTATTATTAATACTAATGACTTTATAACTAAAGTAAAGTTTAAAATTAAAACTTAACTTATGGCTGTAAAATTTTAGCACTAGTATGAAAGAATATAAAAAAAAAATTGGAAATTCAGTTTCTTCAAAGTTTAAAAATATTTTTTAAAAAACTATATATTTAATAAGAATGTACTTTTTCATATTTAAAAGACGATATTTAAACATTTTCACTTTATATTCATTATCATAATTACATCACACAAACAAAACTTTAATATTATTAAATGTACAAAATGTGAAAGTATTTTATGATTTATATAAAATTTTCCTTAGATGTGTGAAATATTAATACTTCATGAATAATATATATAAAGCGAAAAGCTTAATACACTTAAGAATCTATAAGCAATAATTAAAACTGAAAGACCCATGGCACAATGTTACAGCAAAATACTTTTACATTTTCCAGATCTTCGATGCCAACC
This sequence comes from Nephila pilipes, assembly GCA_019974015.1. NCBI lineage: Eukaryota > Metazoa > Arthropoda > Arachnida > Araneae > Nephilidae > Nephila > Nephila pilipes. The sequence goes on from BMAW01017560.1 coordinate 18,513, forward strand.
TTGTCGAAATTGTTTACCAGAAAGCCAATTAATTGCATTAATCTACGTTTATTAATTTATACACAGTGTCCACAAGTGTACCTAAAATCATGATCTTCGTTTAAATTTTAAACTCTAGAGAAGCATAGAATATTTAATGGACCTTCTTCACAAAATGTACATATTATTATTGAATCATGATACATAATTTGATTCATGGGAAAATTTTGGATTAGGTGACGCCAGAAATATGAGAATATTTTATTCAAATGGGAATAATCTATATAGAATTACTTTCAAAATCTTAGCACACACACACACACACACACACACACACACACACACATATATATATATATATATATATATATATATATATATATATATATATATATATATATATATGGCGCTACTTGAAATCTACTGCCCATTTCTGAAGTTTCATTTAATTCATTAAATCAATTAATCAGGTTTACTTTGACGGTGAATTCTTTTCATGGAATAGAGAAGCTACTGTATTGGCATGAAACCGTGTAGTGTTTTTTATGTTTTTAAATGCTTTTAATAGCATTGTTTGTTTTATTTTAGTAATTTGTTAAAAGTGTTTGTCAGATTTGGTTCTTATTTTGTTTCAAGTACTGATTTTGTCTTTAAGAAGTTTCCAAAATTTTATTTATCAGTACATATATTTGATAAATTTTTATATTACATTTTATTTTTATATTGCTTGAATTTACTACTTTAGCTTAGTATAAATATTGTTGTTTTGTAGTTAAAATTTTAATTGGTGTGCGCTCTAGATCATTAGTTATGTAATTGGTATTTAGTGGAGAAATAAAATATGTTTTCTATGTTTACCTTTTTTTTCCATTAGGTTGAATTGAATTGTTTTTATTACTATCATTTTATAACGTAATTCACTGAAGTAAGTAAGATAATTTGATTAGTAATTATCGGTATATAAACACAGATTATTCCATTCCATGGGACAGCACATTAATTACATTTGCTTTTTTTATCTAAATTTTGTTTTTTTCAAACATTTTGGTTCTTTTAAATTGTTTAAATATTGATTTGCATTTAATTTGCACAAACATACCTTTTAACAATCAGTGATTTCCACAGATGCCTAATTCCTTTATCAAAACAAAGCTCATATTTTGAATCATTACTTTAGTAATTATATGGACAGAAAATACTTTATAGAGCTATTTGATATATAGCTTATTTTACAATTTTATATTATTTTAGTTTATTTATATTTGTTTTAGTTAATTTTAATATAGGTATATAATTATTTTGTTGACAATTTTTCAGTTTCATGCAGCATGAGATACAGGTAACCACTATCGCGCTATTTTTTTTTTATATGATTATTATTAAAATATACCATATTTAGTTTGAAGATATTCCAAGTTTCAAATCTCTAAAAATACTTATTCGTGCCTGCAAGAAAACAAATGACATGGACACCGAGATTTTGAGACTTTTCATTCAAAGTGTCTCGGGAATTTATAGTGGTAAAACTGCATTAAAATTAAAAATTTTCTTCCTATCTCCAGCGATAGGTACTAGGCAAATTAAATGAAGATAAGAAGTGCAGTGAATTGAATTAGAGAGTAACATAAATAAAATATAATTGAAAATGAAAATGAGGATAACAGTATGCTGATAGTTATTAGTAAATTGGATTAAAGTTTCTTAATTAATATTTAGTAATGAAGAATATGTAATCTTTAGTTTAAATACTAAGGTAAGTAAGATACCTTGAATCAACACGAGTGATCTGATAAGTTAAGACTTCATATTTCATTCATAATTTAGAAGATTAGTTAAGAGGATCTTCGAAAAAGAGCGACCGTGGCAAATAAAAGCTGTTCTTCCATAAGAAATAAAATACTTTTATATTAATCCATGTATCTTCAGCCGGAGTCTAGTATATTCAATTAATTAGACCGAAGGATAAAGGTAGAATTAAATAATAGAGGAAGAACAGTGCAATCACAGCTCTCTAAAACTCTTAAAAAAAGTAATTCGAACTCTCATCATGTAATTCCTTAAAGTTTATTAATAAATAAAGGATTCAAAATATAGCTTAATCCAAAAATCAATTTAAAAAATAAAAAATCCATATTCATAGATTCTTCCAGGTTCATCTTGGAAGATGAAAGTCGAAATCTGCTAGGCTGGAGTGTATATACGTTCTTGCCGGATTCAATACATCTACATATCAGTCACGGCCGCAGTAGCCTAGTTGTCATGTCATGGACCCGTGCATGGCTACTTTCGTCGATTCGTTGGTTCGAACCCTAATGTCACCAAAGACTAGCAGCAGACTTCACCCCAGACTAAAGAAGGCTGATGCACGTTTAATCTGGTCGAATCCCAGTACCGTTGGCGTTGTGAGAAAGTTTCGAGGGAGGCTCACTCGTTTCGTCCTCGGCACTTGACCAAGGTCTGCTAAAAGTTGCTAAGTCCATCACTAATAGATCCCATGTAGTTTTTTTCAATGCAATGCTAATAAACAATCAAATCAACCACGAGTCGCAATCTTCTTCACTTCAAGGCCATAAATTCTGACAATACAAATAAAAAAAAAATGATAAAACAGAAAATACCCAGCCAGATTGAAAGAAAATTTTGAAAAATATATATAATAACAAAAAATTATGGTCTTCGAGATAAAACATTTCACGCATACGAAATTGGGAGTTATGAATTCGTTCCATTAGACTTATTATTGGTTAAATGCAATAATGGGGGAATAGATCACATTAAATTCTAATTCGGATTTCAGAATATTTTGTGTACTGGCTGGAAGTTTAGAGCTAATAATGAATTCATTGTCTCTGAACGTTTCAAAAATTAAATTCCATCTCTATTATTGCATCGTGCAAATGTAGTGTGACGCTAGCTTTAAAATCCATTGCCTCCATTAAAAAAAATTAATTGAACGAAGCACAC
>BMAW01017560.1:21480-33410 GCA_019974015.1 Nephila pilipes
CGCTGAAACCTCAAGATCACAAAACACGCCTTGAATTTGCTTGCCGATTTTTGGCGAGAATGCAAGTTGATGACGCGTGGCCTTGGAAAATTCTATGGTCAGATGAAGCAGACTTTTATTTATATGGAGCTATGAATAGTCAAAATTGCTGCATACGGGGTACTTCACCTCCTAATGCCCTGCATCAACAACCACTGCATTTTGTTTACGTGACTGCTTGGTGTGGATTTATTGCTGAGTTTATCTTCGGACCTTTTTCCTTCGAAACTCTCTCTCCACAAAGTCCTAAAAGATTCTCTGTCACGAGTGCACGGTACAGTGATCTTCTTCAATAGATGATCATTCCTGCTTCACAGGAACGGCAATGTTTGCAAACCACTATCTTTATGCAAGATGGAGCAACTCCTCACATTGGACGCCAAGTCAAAGCATTGCTTAGTGCTAACTTTGGCAATAATCGTGTAATATCCAGACATTTTCCGGATGCATGGCCTTCTCGTTCACCCGACTTAAATCCCTGTGATTTCTGGTTGTGGATATTTCTAAGAGACCGTGTTCAGAGAAGGAATTAGGATTTTACCTTATTTGAAAGCTAGCATTAAACACCATGTAGCTGAAATCCCTCGTGAGTTGCTTTGCACTATCATTGAAAACGCCATAATGCGTTTTCAACACGTTATTGATGTCAATGGAGCATATATTAAACATATTATTTAATTGAATAAATTTTAACGATTCTAACATATTTTTTGTCCTTCATTGGGCACCACATTTCCTCCTAGTGGTTAAGATTTGAACGTAATAATACTGATCAGAGATACATTGAACATAAATATAATATCTATACACTGAACATAAATATAATATCTATACACTGAACATAAATATAATAACAGAAATTGAATTTGATAAAACCTTAAAAATTTAAATTTTATGATTCACATTTTTATTTTCCATATTTTTTTATACAATTTGTTCAATTTGTGAGTGTTTATCAGAAAAAAAATTAGGTCACTGAAAAAAAACCCCTCTTATCTTAATATGCAAAATATCGACACTATGGATGTTTGATTTGGGTAACTGAGACACAATAATGCCTTTAATTTTCTTTTCATTGTTAAAAAATAGAGGATCCTTGACTGATTCACTGGATATGATATTTATGAAATTTTGATAAATAGATCATTAAAAAGTTGAATTTTAAAAATGTAAACGAACATAAAACACTATAGAGAAAAAATATTTGTATTTGCGTTTTTTGAAAATGTTTCAGTTTAGGATTCTATAGTAAACTTCCTTTAAAGTTTACACCATTCATAATTTTAATATTTTCTTATAATGAAATGAGATATATAATTTCTTGTACAGTGAATATAATGTTTTCCTAATAACCATTCAGAGGTTTTGTGTATTTCTTAATATTTGAGTACAGAGTAAGGGAAATTTCAATAATAAAATTTAGTTTTTGCTTAATAAATTTAATTATTAAAGCGAAAATTATATTAATTTTGTAGAATCTTATATTTATAATTGCTTACGAATTTCCAAAGTTACAAATGCTGTACAATTTATACAAAATATATCTAAAGTTAAATATACAGCTAACTCGGACAAATGTAAAGACAGCCGTTGGTTAATAATTGCTTATACCAATTATTTATGTTTATAAAAGTGATTTTCTTTGCTTAAGCAAGTACACAAATATAGAGATAATCCTTTTTTTTAATATACGATTTCTAATGCTTTTAATTTTAAAATGTATTACTTAAATTAGGCGTAAAATAAGCTCGTTTTTCTAGTCATGGGTGTTTCAGAGAGTTTAAGCTGTTCTTAACGTCGAGAACAGTTTTTAGTTCAATACGTTAATTAGTGCCTTAAGGATTGATAAAACATTTATTTCGTAAATTGATTTTTTCAGAAAATCTCATCGCATAATAGAACGTTTTAAAGACACTTCATACAAATGGAAATTATATAGTGGGTATTGTGAAGTAATAAATAGAGGATTTTTGTGAATTCCTCTTTCTCTTAAACAATACAGTAAAAAAAAAGTAGAAACACACCCACTACTCAAGAAATGTTTTATTTCTAATGGATTAGCTCACATATTTGACGTATATCAAGATTACTCGCCCACAGGGGATATTTTACCCTTTTTCATTACCCTTTTAATATATCTTCTACAGTTGCTAAAAAATCCCTTCGGCAGAAATAAGAAAAGCTTAAAATAGTTCCCATGGGAGATTTCTTTCGTTGATGTACTCTGAAGCTTAAAGTACGCTTCCACACAATTAGCTTTTACATTTCCACGAGACGCATTTTTTTATGAAGTTAATTTATGATAGAATATTTCGTGACTGTTACAGGATTGTTTCTTTGGAATTACACTTCTCTCAAGAGAATTATTTGAAGAACTATATTATTTAATGTGTTGTGCGTAAACTCCAAGTGTGAAATTTTACACAGTCCTTGATTACTGGTGGGACCACGTTTTTAAAGAAAGGATTCATTGCATAGAAAGACAGGAATTTATAATGAGTTCGATTTTAGAGTCTGACTCGATTATCACGCGGTAATCGGATTTTGTGATAACTATACCTTAAACTAAATAAACCTCGAGTTATCACATTAATATAAATTGAGCCATAATAAAAGTTCTAGCAACGATATGAACTTTCTTCGCAATAGATATTACAAAATAATTACAGAGTAATTGGTTATTGCGAGAAAATAAGTTTACGGTCACGTAAACTATTTTTACATGTATGTCAATTGCCTGTTACAAAAGAACACTTAAGAACTTAAAAGGAAATTGAGTTTCTTGTTTTTTATCAACTAACCCTTTCCGGTGATTGTAAATTGCTGGCATTTATTTTTTTTAAATATCTTGCATGGCAGATTTTGTTTACTCTGCACTAATCCAAGATCCCTGTAGTTAGAAACAAGAAATCACGAAATCCCTGTAAAATCACTTTTTCAAAAAAACTCTTCATAACACTTTCATATATTTGGCCAACAAAAATGGTTGAATGTACAGCTAATCTCACTGATCATAAGGGTTTGAAAATAATCTATCATAATTGTTTTTTAAAAAATAAAACAAACTGGAACAATTCATTTTTTGAGAAACGATGATTCATGCATACATAAAATAGAGTTATATGTATGTAAAATAGATATCTATATACATATAAATTAGACAGAGCGAAAAAAAATATTAATGTATTAATGGACAAGGTAAAACCGAGTGTTAGGCTGACCCTCGTGTTACTTAATAGTGGGTTAACGGAATCCAGCTATATTTCGAATTATGTGTTACCATCAATTATAATCAAAGCTTACGTCATAATCAGCACCAGTAGCTGAAGATTTGAAAGGTTTTAGGTATATTTATGGAATTTACGACCCTAAGTCCTGCAGGGCTGATAATGAATTTTGCAAACCATTCAAAAAGTGCTTGTATTATGGCGATTAAGATTTCCACGGCAGCGTAGTGTTACGATTATGTGTTGCTACCTGTTAAATTGTGCTGAAAAAATATGATACTGATTCACAGGTTATTTTATTGCTGCAGCTTCGAAATATCGTCATCATTTTATGTCGAGTTTGCTCCATCGACAAGACCATTATACATAAGGAACCAAGTAACTATACAAAGAATGGGTTTCTTCACTAGAATCTACTTCAAAGAAGGTAAAGACGGTTTCATCGGCTGTGAAAAGTTATGGCGGTGATTTTATAAGGTACGAAAGGCATCCTACTCATGAATTTATTAGAAAAGGTAAAATTGTTCAATGCATTTATATTAAAGAGAGAATTACCCCACTTTCCTTTTCCATTCCTAATACCCCATATTACATTCCTACGATGGGTACTTTTTTGAGCCTTCTCGTAATACATCAGACTGAATATGATTCGTTCAACTTTCTATTTAGAGATTTCTAAAATTACTTTATGTAGGTTAAAAATAACCAAAAATAACAAAAGTAGATAACATGAATCAGGAACTAATATTTTGAACAAGATCTATAAGATTTGCAAGCCTTATAGATTATATTTTGTTTCCAAAGAATCTGTGCTTCATGCAATTAGTAATCTTATTAAATAGTTATTTATTTCTAAGAAATTATATCTTTAAAAAGTGTTTGGTTGGTTGCTGAAGGTTGCTCCTTAAGGAAAGAAAGTACGTAAACATTATCATGCGTTTTTTATAACACCCAATGATAATGATAAATTCTAGAACAGACGGGGGCTTCTGACATATTCAATTCGAATTCGTTGGACAAAAAAATAACGTTTACAACGCAAGATTTATTGATCAAGATGTTAAAACAATGTTTGGAGTGTAAGAAAAATATATTCTACTTTTATTTTAAATAATTTATTAAGAATAAAAGATAAAATTCTTCTACAAAGAAACATTTTAGTTTTCTTTAACATTTCAAAATTAAATATCAGATAGATTTTAAAAATGATAATTAAAGTATTTTTTTTATTTTTATAATATATTCTGAGCGTATCAACACTTTTTGTTGTTTTCGTTTTAAATGATGTAAAATTACATATTGGAAATCTCCCTTAAATGTCTAATAGAAATCTGACGGTAATGCGAGTAGAATGGTAAAGTATTAGTTATTGCTTAGGAATAACCGAGATATCTGAATAAAATTCATTCTGCATATAAAATAATCTTTATTTACATAATGTTTTAAATTACAGCTATTCATATTGATTTGTCTGGTTTCAGTAACCGTAGATTGAAGCGACAGTATCGCAAATTCTTAATGATTATCCTGGAATACCGTAAGGTTTTAATTATTATACCTGAGGATCATAAAGGTTGGATTATTGATAAAATTAATCAATATATAAACTTAATTTTTATTTATTATTCTTGAGACTTTGCAGCATATAATCATCTTCTTAAAGAGTAATAAATTTCTCTCAGCATTTCTTACCTTTCGATTGCCATCGCCTTAAACTCATCAAATTGAACTCAATCTTCTCCAAACTGCAAGCTATTTCAAACTACGTTTTTCTGAAACCAAACAATTCAACAATAATAGCTGTAATTTACAACGTTATATTCAATTACTACACGGGATATAAATTATCCACATATTTCGATTAATTCTCGTTAATAATAAAAGCTCTTTAAGATACGCCCTCGTATTTACTTTGAATAGAATGAAAATCATAGCGTGCGGGAATCACATTTAACCCGTCAAGTCATAATCAAATAGAGAGTCGTTAGCAGCAATCAGCGGGAATAGTTTTGCAGAAAGCCTGGTTGGACAGGAAGAAGTCTAAATGCTCCAAATGAATCCTAAAGCAAATGGTCTAGAGCCCCAAAAGAAACGGAAGGCGGTAAAGTAGACTTAAGGACAAAAAGGGGATTAGCGTTTGACTCCCTTTGGGAAATCTAGATTAACGGATCCAAGAATAAAACACTGGATTTGTAATTCACGGAGAGCAGTTATTCTCGATTTTTGATAGGTTATTAGAATTACTTGTTGATCTCGCGGTTTTAATTAGACTCTTTTTACTGAATAAGAACCCTTTATTACAGGCAATAATTTCATTACTTTTTATATTTTTATATCAAATATTTCAATAATTGTAATTTAAAGCATTTTTTTCCCTTCAAGAATGAAAGAAAATCGCTTATCTTAGACACTGAATGGAAATATTTAGCTTCTGTTAACAACTGAATGAAAATATTTCATTCTTTTAATTAGATTTTTAGCATTTTTTTTTATCCTCAGACCGAATAAAATTAAGACAGCGTCGGTCACAAGGTAGGTACATTGCCATTATCAAAATATTTCAATCTACTTTCTTGTTAGGTTTTGAATTCGACGATGGATGCATCACAGGCGGTGAATTGTGCTTTGAATTTTTTTTTTTAATTTTGAGACTACTAAGTTGAATTTCATTTTTTTTTTTAATTTTTTTTTTTTTTTTTTGCATATTTAATAATTTTTTACGTGCACAATCGCAAAGGTATTAGGACGAAACAAAACCGCTATTTTGTTTCAGATAAAGATAGGGCTGCTCAAAACAGTTGATAGAAAACGAGTTTCGAAAACGGAAAGAATTTGAAATGTTAACTACACTATCAACGATAACTAAAAATAAAAATCAAATTACGAAAATAATTGAATACCGTGTATTCGAATCAGAGAGGAAACGTGAGAAAACGCCTAAAAATGAATATTTAGAGAGCAAGTTTATTTCTAACACGCTCATTGTTTATATATATATATATACTGAAAATTTATGAAAGAAAAATTTAAAATATTTAAAAAGACAAAAATCCAGAAAGAAATGTAACAATGAAAGAAAAATAAATGAAAATATGGAACCCAGCAAGTCAAAAAGAAATATCGGGCTGAGGACCGATTAAGCGGGGTTAAACTAGTTTAATGGTACCAACCCTCCCCCTTTGCGACTTGGTAGGCTGAATTAGGAAATCTAAATTAAAAAAGAGTTCATGATTAAAAGATGCAAACAAATTCAGCGATAAAATCTACAAAAATAAAATCTATAATTCCTGGTAGGCTGAATTGGGAAATCCAAATTACAAAAGAGTTCAATGATTAAAAAATGCAAAAAATTTCAACGATAAAATTTACAAAATAAAATCTATCATTCTAAAAATTATCAACAGATCAAAATATAAAAATTACTTACAATATTCAAAGAAATGAAGATTCAAATATGTGAGTAGTAAGACGGAATTTTCTTTAAGCTTCAAGATGTATATCACATACTCAAAATGAAAAAATATAACACATCATCACCATATAAATTGAAAAAAGATTTAAATCATTGTTTGATTGGTAATAAAATGTAAAAGGATGCAAACAATTGGTTGGTAATAAGTTGGATGGTAAAGGAGTATAACGGTCCAGAGAGTGAGTAAAAATGTAAGCTGTGTAAATGTAAATAAATAAATTCTTCACGGCTAGACCACTAACAAGCCGACTATGTGGACCTATTGTTGTGTGGTGGATTTGAAATTGGATCACGATTCTCAAAGATGTTTAATATATTTGTGATGTATATAAGTATTTAAGAAATTTATTGGATAATCATGATATAAACAGTTGTTGAAGAATTTCTTAATTTTATTAAATTTGTCTATTTTATGTGTGGTTAATTTGTTATTACGTAATAAAAAGCCCAATAAAATATTCCTATAAATGGATCTGTGTAGATTACTGTTCCAAAAAGGTATTTTAATTACATGGAATTTGAATCTCTCTCTTTTATCAAAAATATTACTAATAAGTCTATTGTCAACTATTTGCAAATCGAGATCTAAAAATTCTACTGTATTTGAATTAAGATTAGTTTTTAATAATTTGAGGTAATTAGGGTAAAATGAAATATTTGGTTAAAATCCTCAGTTTTACCTAAAATAATTAGATCATCTATGTAACGAAAAAGAAAGTAAGAATCATTGTCAATCTGTTTTAATTCATAAAAATGTAAATAAAAATTGGCCAGACAATTACTAGCTGGACCTCCCTGAGGGAGACCCTGAATTTGTTTATAGAGATTCTGACCAAAAATTATAAAATTCTCTTGTAATACAAGTTTAACGAGAGTATTGAATTTTTCCTGTTTTATCGTTTGATTAAAATGATATTTATTGTATAAAATTGTAAGAACCTTAATTAAATCTTGAATATCTATTGAGTTAAAAAGGTCTTCAAAATCATATCCATGTATAGAGAATACCTCTTGTTTCTTCATGTTTTTGACAATTTCAAAACTATTTTTAATAATAGCGGTATTTTCAATATTTTCAATAGATTTTTGAAGAATGGATTGAAGAAGTTTGCCAGATTTAGTGATATAGGTGTTATATCCATTCGTAATACTTCGAAATTTTACAGGATTTTTGTGAAATTTTGGCGTTAAGAAAATATATGGAAATTTAATGTTTGTAAGGTGTAAACCCACCTTCTTATTGAATGCCAAAAGACGATTATTTATTTCTCTGTTACTAAATTTAGATAACTGGAAAGCATTATTATATATATATATTATATATGTTATATATGTATTATTACATTATTATATATGTATATATATATATATATATATATACATAATTAGCGTTACGATTACTTCATTCCCTTAAAAAAAGCTACCCAGTGTCTATATTTTAGATAGAAGCCTGAGGTAGCGATTTCGGATATACCCACACTGTTTTTTTGGCCACTGTAACGAAGCATTCATATGTTGTAATGCATTGAGACTGATCTTTAAATTTTTAGATCGCATTTTTCTCTAATGAAGTTATATTCCATGTTTGTGGAAGAATGAGTAGGCATATTGCATGAATCTGGGAATAAAATGCCTTTTAAAAGTGCCCCCCCCAAAAGTCTTTTGAGATTGACCGGCCTGATCTAAAGCATAAGTTCTCGAGATTGTTTGGCATACCCTTTTATGATAAAAAAAATTACTTATTGCTCCTTTTTGAGAGAAAATACCTGAGACCCTGCTCTTGAAATCATCCAGGCAGTTGTGAGCTTTCAGATCTTAAGAAATACCTAAAAATACTTCTAAAAATAGTAATAATGCAGAAACATTTTTTTATTTTTTTTTATTGCATTTGCGACTCGTTCTTGTTCAAGTTAAAAACGTATTTGGAACAAAGCTATAAAATACAAATAACTACTTTTAAAGAACTTACCTTGCTTTTAAAGGCTTTCATAACATGCTTTCGATGATTTATAATACAAATCAAACTTTTCAGCTAATCTTGACACTTATTACCCATGGGTACGTTGTTATTCCTAAATGCCTATTAAATTAGCCTTGGGCCAAACTGCCTACTTAGATTTCTTCAACTCCCACTGTTGGGCATTACCGCCAACATAGGTATTACTGATAGGCATTTATTAGAACTTTATTCTCCTAAAAGTTAATGTGTAAATGCTATTTCAGAAGTACCCATACCTATTAATTTTCAACAGCAAGTTAACGAACTTATAGCTTTATTCTTTTAAATAAATGCTAGTTTTTTTTTTAAATATCTGCATTTCAGTAATTATACCAAATAACTTTAAGAAGTACAGCATTTTATCAGGATTTTATTTCTTTAGAAAGAAGTAATGCAGGGAAATATATTTTTACATAAATATACGTATTGCTCATTGTATCTAAATGTTTTCAGAAATTAAACAGTATTATTCGTGGGGGCTGTAATGAAAAATGCATTCCCTAAAATAAAGAAATTTCAGCTCGAATTTTGTTTCCCCACTAAATATTTCAAGTGTGTTCAACCTACGCGATTTTAGTTAAGCAATAAAAAAGAAACAAAACGGTTTATATATACTAATTAAAATATCTCATTTTATATTTAAGTCTAATTGTTTCTAAAATGTAATAAGAAAATGATTACTTTATACGAGAGCATTCAACAGAGTATTAGTTCGCTTTTGAAAGGAAATGAATTTTTCAATTAAATTCGAGAAGCTTAGAAACAACATATAGGATGAGATAAACTAGAAAAATAATTCAGATACTTTAAATACGGATCAAAAATGAACAACGAATATTGAAATTAGCATATCAATTAATTTGCATCCAATATTGTTATGTATCTTATCTGCGAGGAATTATTTTTAATTTGACAAATAGCAGTTGACCTTAGATGTTTTGGGAGAGATTTGAAATGGATGTCAACGGACACGCAGACGTGTGTCTGATATTGCGCTTTGAACAACTCACCAAAAAAGTTCAATTTTTAGGCGCTTTTGATTCCTGTCTTTGTTAACTGAGAATTGTTACCACACATTCCCTTCATAAGAAGAGATGTCTTTTTTGCTAAAGAGAGAATTTCTGTACGATGATTAAAAAAGTTTTCTTAGGTTTTCCTGGAATCGATATACATCTTCTGTTTTAGTAAACGATACTTTCAATGCTTACCGTTGACGTTATCAGTTGTCTCTATCTTAGATAGCTAGTCTATTTGATTCATGCTCCTCAGCCCTTTTTTGCATCAATAGTTCACACTTTAATACTCAAGTGTCTTAATTACACAATTAAACAAGCTTTGGAACACTCTCGTCGACTACACTCTTGTCGTAAGAGAATAAAAGTTAAGTAGATTGAACGAAAAAAATTTAATATATTTTTATATTTACCTTTAAGCTGAAAATAATACAATAAACAAATGATTGCTTGTTTCAGAATACTAGAAAAAGAGAAGGTTCCAGTTGCCAAATATTATGATACATTTTTGAGAATTAAATTCAATATTGATTAAAATAGCTCTTATGCCGCAGATCATTCCAAAACTTAATCAGGTTCACAAAATATATTTCAAATAACAAATTATTTCATTTTCTTTGCATCCGCACATATCTAATGGATTAAAGAAATCTTCTTTAAAATACTCCAGAGGTATATCTGTTGTTTAAGGTTAACTTAATGTTAAGTTTGGGAGGGTATGTGCTAAAATATCGATTTATATACAAAGACAAACAGATAAAACAACTATACTATGTATTGAATAATAGCATTTTATTAATAAATTTTGATTAATATTTAACTTTTGAAGGAATTGCCGATTATACAATTTGTTTGTTTCAATTATAATCTTTTTTACCTTTCCTCGTACATTTTCTACTCGATAAAATCTTGTATCTTTTGCTTACATTTACACATTCCAAATATATAATTTTTATATTTTATTCTAGGGATATTTTAGACACAAAATTAACATTCGCCCAACACATCCGAGCTATTTATCAAAACGCAGTTGGAATGAGTAGGATTCTTACTGTCTTAATTTCTATCAAGAACAAGCTGGCGATCAAGCACAAATCTTTGATCTATAAATCAATATTGGGACCTATTATGTTGTACGTCATCTGGGTGGCAGCTGCAACAACATATCTGAAATGACTGCCCGTTTTTCAAAATATTCATCTCAGGAAGACCGCAAATGCTCCTTGGTTTGTCCGAAATGAAGTCCTGCATTTGGATCTAAAATTGAATCCATGCTTGATTTTATTAAAAAGTAATATCCACTAACTTTTTCAATAGGGTTTCTCGAATTCCCAATGAGTCACTCCAGAATATGCCGGCGTATTCTGCCAAAATAACACCATCAGCTAAAAGACTTAGAGTGGCTGTATGTCATACATCCCCTCATTTCCCAATTTTAAAAAGGTTGAGAACTCAAAAGTAACTCATCGGGATTTAAATCCTTCACGTTACTGAAGGACTTCAATCTCATTTATCATCTTTACAAACCAGTGCTATGGTATATAACTCTAGCGTTAGCTTACGCCAACTGCCTTAAATTTTAAACTGTATTCATAGTTATTAAATTCACATTTTAATTTTGATATCAAAAATTAGTCTAAATTCACAAATTAATCACCTTCATTTAATTGGTTTCTATAAAGAACTCGTGTTTCTAAAATATTGTATCGAGCACGGCAAATATTTTATTATTAAACTTCATTTAATTCTAAAATTGCCTCCACTCTAAATTCCATAGGTCTCCGGGAGGAAAGAAAAAAAATTTAACTATTTTTTTGACACCCACGCTGATTCTTCACCTCCAGCAACTATCGGTGACCTTCATTCCCGGATGTTTGCGTCCCTGATCCTAATAAATTTGATTGCAAATGAATAAACTCTAAAAATTCCATTAAATTAAAGATTGTTAAAATATTAATTCTGAAGACGGGTAAAATTCATATCTTTAAAATAGGAGCCTCGTAAATTGTTTATGTCTTTCCACTACCAAATGTCGAATGCGTTAGAAGAAGGGGGGATACCGATTGTTCATAGCTGTATATATCCTTTAGGATGAGCTTGATCTTCTTGGGTATTTCAGGATTCTAAGAGCGTTGTTAGTAAAACAATTAATCAATAAATTCTATCTGTGTTCATTGTAC
>BMAW01017560.1:38949-111135 GCA_019974015.1 Nephila pilipes
ATAAACTGCTGTTTGTAGAAAATGCAACACCATGAAGGAATCATCAGAATCAAATGAAATTCGCAGCAAATGTCAATTATAGGATATTATGCAAATTAATAAAGTTTCAGAGCCATCGCGCGTGCGCGGCGCGCGCAGCGCCCTCTGAATTGATGCTGAAAGCGTATAAATAAAGTGCTGTAGCGGGACGTTGAAAAAAGTCTATGATTATTTGTTAGTGGCAAACGTTTAGTGAGACCTGAGTATGCCTCCACGACGGAAGAATAAGAAATTCAAGCAACTTACGGAGTTTGAACGAGGGAGGATAATCGGCCTTCGAGAAGGAGGATTTTCCTATCGCGCAATAGCAGCTCGTATGCAGCGGAACAATTCCACAGTGATGCGAGTTTGGAAGCAGTGGACCGACGAGCACCGAACAACTCGAAAAACAGGCACTGGACGACAGAAGGTGACTTCAGAGCGCGATGATCGACACCTGCTCCGCATGGCGGTGAATGATCGCACAGCTTCCTCCAGGCAGCTGGCAGCACGTTGGTCTACTGCTACAGGTGTACAATTGTCGGCTTCGTCAATTCGTCGTCGTCTGCTGCGCCGTGGATTGCGTGCAAGGGTGCCTTTATACAGGATTCCCCTCACGGCGAATCATCGACGGCTGCGTCGGCAGTGGGCTCTTGAGCACAGAGACAGGCGAGCTGATTGGCACCAAGTTGTCTTTTCAGATGAATCACGCTTCAATTTGTGGACCCATGATGGCCGTGTTCGTGTTAGACGTTATGCCGGTCAACGCTGCCTTCCTGAGTGTATTATTGAACGACATAGTGGTCGAACACCCGGAGTTATGGTCTGGGGTGCGATTTCGTATCATGGACGATCCAATTTGATACGAATTGAGGGTAATCTCAATAGCAACAGGTACGTCCGTGAAGTGCTACAGCCCGAAGTCGTTCCTTTCCTTCAAGGCATCCCTGGAGCTATCTTTCAGCAGGATAATGTACGCCCACATGTTGCGCGGACTGTTCGAGACTTCTGTTCAGCACAACGCATGCAACTTCTTCCTTGGCCTGCTTATTCACCGGATATGTCGCCTATTGAGCACGTGTGGGATATGGTTGGTCGGCGTCTCGCTCGTGATCCGCGTCCTGCAGTTTCCAAAGACGAATTTTGGTTGCGCATACAAGCGATATGGAATTCTCTTCCTCAAGCAGATATTCAACATCTGTTTGACTCCATGCCACGTCGTATAGCAGCACTTATTGCAGCGCATGGTGGCTGCACCAAATACTGATTTCGGACGCTTATTTTGTTTCTTTTGTTTTGAAAATTTCATCATTTATTTGTATCAGTACAAGTCGTTTCTGCATTAAATTTCATTTGATTCTGATGATTCTTTCATGGTGTTGCATTTTCTACAAACAGCAGTATATATATATATACAAAGCGTCTTTAATATTTTTAAAAATTATGAGAAACTGCTTAAAAAATAAGCAAATTGCATAGTTATAAATGATTCAGTATAATACTAGATGCAGAGGGACTCTTCGTTTGACCACGTAAAAAAGTAAAAAAAGTAGCTCACAAATTAAGCATAATCATGACAACAGAAATAATTAATAATAATGGAACATTACAAACTCGAGGTGGCATCAATCAGATATAACTTTTAAATAACTATCAAATTTTTTGGTGCCATTTGACGGATGGCATTTCGCAACGGTAAAACCAAATCGCGTTACCAATACCATCTGTCGTCAGAAATTTGAACTTTGAAAGGTACCTCGAATTTTTCTAGATCTTTCCGGATCTTTATAAATTTTGTTAGGCGATATATTAGTATGATTCCTGTTCCTGAACTTAATAATTTCCGTTTCATCTTTCCTGAAATAAATTGCCCTTTCAAAAAAGTTTCTTTAAAAATTGGTTATGACTGTATCAAATCAGAATTAAACTTGATAAAATATTTAATAGATTCGCATGACACATTGATTTTGAGCCGTCTGTACTTAACATTTCCTTTTAAATTTATAAAATATTCATATATCAGGGAGTTTAATAGCATTTACTTTTATAAGCAATCCATTCCATCTTTATAGTTCATAGCAAAAGTTTGATTAATATGTATGAGAAAAAATGCCGATTGGAAAGAATTTCTGATAGTTAAAGAACATTCAACGTCTCCCTTCCGGAAATTTAAAGCTGAGTTCTGGTTATTATTATTATTCTTAAATTAGTTTTGCTTCGTGTTTTAATTTTTAATACCTCCATCTGAAATTGTTGTAGATAGAAAATTAAACCTATTTTAATAATTCCTTATTGCACTATTCTCACAATTGACAAAGAATAAAAAAAATGCAATTTTTGATCATAATCAGTCATACCAACTGGTTGCTGGTATTTTAGATTTATCAGATATTTCTTGTAAATATTAAAGACGTGTAAACATTTTAACAGCAAAAAAATGTTAACTCGAAATTCCACATCTGAATGCATTAAAATCTGCTATATAAATTACATAATCAAATGAAGATTTTTAGTAAATTTTCTTTAGTTTCTCTGTCAGAGTTTGAAACATAATAGTTAAAGTATCATTATCCATTGAAGAAAAAAAATATTTTGTTTCTTATATATTTGATGTATATCACAAGAGACTTTTTATTTTTTTCGCACTTTTTCGACATTTGTCTAAATCATGTCACAAGAAAAGCTCCCGAGGAACAATTCTTTTGTTTGCAGATTGTGAGACTCCAAGAGAAACTTGAGCAACGGTTTAGATTTTACGTTTACGGAATACTTACAAAATATTAACAAACTGTACACTCTTTTTTCACGAAGATAGCTCATAATAAAATTATTGTGATTGTTCCTGACTTTCATGGGAATTTTCTATTTTCAAAAGGAATCCCTTGAAGAATTATAGTATAGAACGATGCCTCAAATACGAATTGTTCTACAACGTAGAAATAATTCCCTGGATTTTTGAAAATAAAAACATAGATTTTGAAGAAATAAACCACTATTTTCGGTTATTAGTATTGAAAATGTATTATTAATTCTACATCATTGTTAAACTCAATAAAATGAAAGATTATCTTTCAAACGACTGTTTGAATATTCAGCAATGCCCGGGAGAAAATAGTTTTGTAAAATTTTGTGGCTGTTATATTTGCATCACAGTGAGTGAACACTTAAATGGAAAAAAGAAACTTTCCTTAGAAAATTATGCATATTTTGAATGATAAAAGACCAGTTTTTCTAAATTTTCTGATTAATTAATTAATATTTTGAAAATTATTTTAATAAAGGCTCCTTTGTTGTCCCTATATGATGATAAACATTTATGAAAAACAAATTTTCTGAAGAGCTTAATGATTATGTTTAAGGGATAATTAGATGTCAAAACATATACCGTACTTCAAAAGATTCAAATCAGTCGTTGAGAATAATCTAGGATAATTTATCATTTAAAACATCATTTATTTAATATATTAATATAGCACTGTGTATAAGAATATCACTTATTCAAATGGAATGAAAATCAGAAATGAAGTTGATTAAAATATTTACAAAAATAATAGCTGGGTGCTGTTATAAATAAAGGAATGCAGCTCGTATTAGAAAGTTATCAAGCTAATAATAAATCAAATTGACAAAGAACAAATGTTGAGTAATTCGTACAAAGCAGGACTCCAGTTTCCAACAAATGGCCTCTTAGAACTCTAGTCAGTTGCACAGTGAGAACGAGGATTCAACTAGATCGAGATGTCTTCTTCTCATACGGGGCGAACTCGGTGGGAGAATGATTTCTGGACTAGCACAAGTGGGATAACAAACTGGATAGTTGGGGTAGGACATTAGTTGGATCACAAGGTTAAAACTCCTTTTTACCTTTTGTTCCGTTGTTCTGATATCTGCACGAGTTTTAAAAACCGGTACGATAATAGCTCACGCATAACTTTCGAAATTTGCATATCTGTGCATGTAGAAAAAAGTTGTTCAAACGTGCCACCACATGGTATGATCAGAATGTTGTAAATGGTTCAAGAAGGCCCACCACAATGTATTACTGAATTATAAAAACATTTGTCAGCATCAAAAACTGATTAATTTACCGTATAGCGATTTAAATCGAAACAAAATGTTCTAACAATTATTATCTGAAAGATTTCTACAACAACACCAAAGTACGAAATTTGTTTAACAGTGTGAAATATCATTTTACTTCATTCGTCAAATAATATCGGATTTCTTACGTTTAATGTAATTCTTGAAAAACTTATGTAAAGGTATATCTTCTGCTTAATTAATTTAAAAGAAAACTTTCTAACATCTTAACTAGTCACGATACTCACAACGAAAGAAGAAAATAAAATTCAGCTACAGAAAAGAATAATATGAGAGTAAGTATATACGTAACTGAAGAAAATACAAAAAACTGCTAGATATTTACATAGTAATCATGTTGTTTTCCCTACATAATCACCATTTACTTTGATAAATTTACCATATTTATTTATTCTAAAACTGATACAGAAATATTGTAAATGCATTACAAAAATAATAGGATTCAGCGTCCTTCACATTCAGCGTCCGCGTCACAGCAACACATATGTTTTCCAAGGACATTTTAAGCAAACCAAGAAGCTGATAATCATTTGTAGTTAAATCTGGGAAGCCTTGAAGAGGTTGCTACTGAAACTCTTCAACTTTCTTCTGGAAATGAGACCTAGTATTGTTATGATGAAACAAGACTCCTCATGGCACCCATGTATTTTCCCCGAAATGTATCCCGAAGAGCCTGATATGTGGTTCCCACGATTATAGAACAGAGGATTTTAATTTGGGATATTCTCTCATAAACTATTTGAATTGATAAGTGAAAGACCTGAAGAGTTTCATAGTACATTTAATGCTGAGGAAAATGGATTGATTATTGGGAGGAAAGAGCGTTTTCTTTCTTTCTGTGGCGACCCTTTACCCATCCTGGCGATACATTTGACTAAGATGTCTGCCAAGAGTTTGCACAGATACTCATACGAATTTGATAGACACCTACATGATTTCGTGAGACACTCATCACACACAAAATCCACACACACAATATGTAAGACTATTCACCAATATCTACAACGAGGTACCAGGTATCACTTCTGAGGTAACTTTCTTTCGGGGTAGCAATCATAGTTTCACCCCGTTTCAGTAAATAAGCGAGAAAATTTTTTAACAAACCTACAAAATAATGTCAGCGTAACCAAACTTCTGACGGCATCACTTCGAATTTGCATTTCAGATGTGAAGGTGGTTACCCATGCTTCATTCCCAGTGATCATCCCCCTGTCCACTTATTAACATAATTAGTAACAATAAACTGATAATTACCAAACTCACATATCTGTAATCTACGAGTACGTACTGATTTAGCCTCTTAAATCTTGGCGTTTTATAAAAATGATACGAGGTTTGTTTAAAAATTAATGCATCCATGGCTACAACTTATTTATTCAAGATTCTTGCTGTTCCTGAAAGATACTAATTTGT
Organism: Nephila pilipes; assembly: GCA_019974015.1. Classification (NCBI taxonomy): domain Eukaryota; kingdom Metazoa; phylum Arthropoda; class Arachnida; order Araneae; family Nephilidae; genus Nephila; species Nephila pilipes. The sequence continues at coordinate 44,482 of BMAW01017560.1, forward strand.
GATATAATTTTCTGCGACACGGTTTCCCAAACAATCCCGAATTGGTGCTAAGGCGAAGAAAAGGATGAATACTGTCACAAACCTGCGATGACTATTCTCTGCAATTTAACTCACAAAAGGGAAGAGATATTTACAGAGAATTCGCAAAATGCCTAGGTAAGCTTAAGCAATATCTTCTAAGCCCTGGCGACCATTGATGACTTCGGAGAGAAATTTGGTGGCTTCGGTAATAAAATGATAGTTCTCGAAAATTCCAGAATCTTGCAAATAATTGGATCAAAGTGAAATTTATGGACTTTTCCTAAATTTTACCTGTTATTTCATACTTAACCAGAATAGTTATGAATATGGAGATATGCGAAGCAGAAAAAAAATCGATTGGGAATCGGCCGAAAGTAACTGTTGGAATTGAACGAGCTAATCTATCAAGAAGCGGTCTGAATCTGCGAGGACTGCCGGTAGTTGTCGGAGAACATGCGAAATATTACTTTGGAAATTTGTCCGTATCACAAACTAGTAAACTAGTGAGCAGAATGTTATGGAAAATACTGTCACTGTAATAAAAAGAGCTGCATTTGTTTCTACTGTGTTTCTAATCTGTACAAATGCTTTGTTTCCTGATTGTGCTATTAATCTGTCCAAGTCTTGCTACCCGTGTTCGTGTTTTCCAGAACATTTGTGAAGAAAACTTCACTAACCCTTGTCTTCAGGGTTGAATTGATTTCGTTCGTACTCTTATACAAAAGACAGAGAATTTTTGTAACAATATTTTGTTGAAACCTGAATAGAATGTATATTACATACAAGATTTGCGAATTTATCATCTTCAAATTCACGCTTTTAACTCAGTGAAAGTTTAATCTAAAACAATACAATATTTAAAATCAAAAAATATTTTTTATTCTACTTGAAATGGTAAAAAAATAAATAAAAGAGTCAAACACGAATTATTTCACTTAAATTCTATGTAGTTCTTATGGTTTAACTTAAGCATAAAAAACCACAACAAATATTACCATAAAATAGAATTGTACTGATATCACGCATGTTTCGCTGTAATTGCAGTTAGGTAAACAGCCGCTGATCACACGCATTGGGAAACGTCTTGCAGGAAATCAACCTGTACAAGCATCCTCATTGTCTAAATGAGTCCCAGAGCGAATGACAATAAACTTCCTAAGAAGCGGAAGGCAGTTAAGTAGACTTGAAGAAGGAGAGAGAGAGAAAGAGAAAGCGCATTGAAATATTTGATTCTTTTAGGGAATCTAAATTTCAGGGCTTAACAATATAAGTCAGATTATTTATGATTCGATGATTTAAAAAATGTGTGGATTTAGTCAGCTGTTACATGCATTATGAAAATGTATAAGATATGAAACCTTATTTCGAAAAATGTTTTTTTTCCTCGAAGTTTTTAAACAAGATATTAGAATATTATATTAGAATGTGAAGGATAAACATGAATAGGAATCATTTGATGAAAAAAGTTGGGCGAATAATGGGAAATGCAGGAAATATTAAAATTATATTATTTATTATATACCTAAATCTATGATTCAAATATTTAACAATGGACATCAACATTTATTCATCTAATCTTGACAATTAATATTATTATTATTGAAAACTTATAATAGATGTTCAAAAAATAAGTTGCATATAAAAGGTAAAGAAAAGCAGACATTTCTTCAATTATTTTGCAACAATTAATACAATTTTAATTTTCACATAAAAGTTAAAAATATTTAGTTTGATTTATGTTGTCAGTTAGATCTTCGTTCTCTGATGTGCATCGATGGATAGCCTTAGCTTTCTAATATTTTACTAAAAATACGTGATAATCGCCATGAAACAACACCATTCATAGATATCCTAATAGTTCATGACTCTTCAATATAACAAAACTTTACTGTAAAACTGTGTAATTTCCTGAAACACATTAAGCTAAAAGTAAGACTGATGCATCCAAACAAATATGCAAATATGCAGCGTTTAATACATAAACGTATGCGTGCTTGTAGCCTTGTGCAAATAGATGAATTTGTAAACGTGTCACTTTTCGGTGTAGAGTTCACTCTACACCTCAAACAAATTCGTTGTGCTTGTTTTCCTCGACGTATGACAACATTCAAATTCAGAAAATTAAAATGAATAACTTGCAATGTTTGGAGGAAGAGACAAATGTAGTAAGATTTGAACCAAGGTAGCCTAAAGTGTAATTTGCTGGGAATATTAAAGTTACTCCAAGAGTTATATTCAAATCATAGAAACAATTTAATAATACTAGTTCCGTAAAGATAAAACTTGAGAAAGTTATTTAAAAAGCGTTTTCGACGTTCAATAACGATATCTGTGTACATGAGGCACATATATGAAACAATTCCTTCGATTTCTCGTGACTTTCATGTTGCCACACGAAACCTATTTTTAAAGGTTATGGGTTTCTTGAAAGATTAGCCTAAGGAAAAACTTACTGTTAGCAACTGGAGCACTTTTGCTAAGTGTAGTGCAGAGAACATCATCTTTGTAGCACGAATCAGTGAGGAACGTTTTATTCACCGATAATTTCCAGTTTCTCCTTACTACTGATTCACGAAGTACATAAGAGAGAACCAAGTACTCTTTACCCGTCCACTAAAATCATGGAAACAGACCACAGGTATGAATGTCTATACAGACATCACATTAAATGGGTCGTGATGATAGTCTGTACAAACTTAAAAAAAAAAAAAAAAAAAAAAAAAAAAACCTAACACGCGAAATTTGTAGAGACTATCAACACAATCCAGTTTAGCATAGTACAGAGAGCATCGACTTTGTACCACTGACGAGTTAGGAACGTTCTATTCACCCATAAGTTCTGGTGCCGCCTTACGTGTCAGAGACTCACGAGGTAAACCTAGAGACAACATGGACCATTTATCTGTACTATAAAATCAAAGAAAAAGACCATAAGCTATACAGACATCGTATTGAATGAGTGCACATATCCACAGATCTTTGTCAGAGACTTTGAGACAGCAATAAGGAACATAAAATGATGTCTATGTGCCCTTTATTGTATATTACAGAGTAGCAATTGGACTTAATTTCGTTTAAATGGACAGAGCTGCACGGCTATGTAAGGATTACATGGCCCATTAACACGTGGGAAAAGTGGATATTCCACAAATGTATTGGACCACCAGGTTTCGAAACCTAAATAATTTTAGGTCTCGAAACCTGGTGGTCCAATACATATTACACATCATGCCTGGGGGGGGGGGGGGGCTTTGGGAAGAGCAATAAAAATTCACTTCCTCCCCACCCCAGGTTCAAACAGAAACTAAAAGAAACGTTTTAAAAAATTGCTCACTAAAACTGAACATTAAACACGTTGTCTTACATTACAGCATCCGCAATCTTGCATAGTTGACCCAAAAATAATAAATAATCAATATGTTTCTGCTTAAAGGTATAAATACAAATTATTTTTTCTGTAGATTATATGTGTAATAAATCACAAATACTTAAGAATGATTTATTGAAGCGAAAAATGATAACTGAAATGCATTTTAAAGTAAAACCTAATATATTTAATTAGAAATATAAAAAGTACGTTATTTAAAAACTATTTAAAGCATCAAATTAGTTTACACCTTTTAATCGAATGAAATTAATCGTCCTTGCTTTAATTGTTTTCAAAAAAGTAAATATGATCAATGGTAAAAATGTTAACTCTTAACACATACGCTATAACTAATAATACATTTGTAAGAATGATCAGTTTTTTTCTAAATTTATCACATCAAAATATTATTTACATGATCAGTAAGAAGCATTCGTAATCTTAAAAAATAATTTATTTTGTAACAAACTTCATCGATGTGTTGTAAACAATCTTATTTAATTAATCCGAATATATTTCCTTAATTCCCGTCTCTCATTGGTCGCAAATAAATGAATAATTTGATTTTGAAACTTCTATTTCATTGTGTTTAATCCGCATAAACATGTCTAAATGTTAAGTAGCTTATTTCAGCTTAACTTATGTGGCCTTTTATTTCTAAAATATTCAAAGCATTTTAAAATATATTTGTTTTGAAAATGATCAAATCTTTATCTGAATTATACCAGAAGTTAATCTTTCTTTATCAGAATTTATAATAGTTCAGATGTAATACTTAAATGAAACGGAAGTCTTTAATTAGAAGCAAGTTGTTTCCACCTCTCAGCTTTGAAATAAATGAAATGATATAGGTAACTTATAATTAGAAACAGAAATATCTAGATAGAAGCTATACAAATTCTTAGAAATATATATTTCTAAATTGAAATGCGCATTTTTATAATAACGATTTCTTTTGGAATTATCAAATGGATAAGTTTTAGACATTATTTTAAGACTTCAAACTCGTTCTTTGCTTTTAAAATTCATATTTTATGCAAAACATGAAAAAATGAAATTAATTTGTAGGTTTTGTGCTAATTTTTATTTAATCTTCAATTTCCAGATATGTTTGTTTTTAATTCCACTATTTTAATAGAAATCTTAAACTTATATATGAAGTTGGTGATTAAAATATACATACAAAGAGCTTAAATGATCTTTACTTCTTCTTTCAGTACTTATTGGCGTTATGATAAACTGTCAAAAGATGGATGTTGATAATCCTAAGATAAAAAAAAAAGTCCCCGGAATAGGTCAATGATAATTTATTCAAATTATTTACAATACTTTTACCATATTTTTAAAGGGCAGTCTTATTGCTTCCAATTCCCTGTCCTACCGTTCATATAACAGTTCAATACAATTTCCGAAACCACTTTTGGAAAATGCCTTCAGCTACTTCGATTCTGATTTTCTGATTCTGGTGAGTGGTATCCTTCCTATTTCACTTTCAGCCATGAAACATGAAACACATCCAGGAAACATGAAAATGATGGTGCAAGGTCGAGATAATACAGGGGATGTTCCAGAATTGCAGCACTGTGCCTGGCAAAGTACTATTTACCGTCAGAAAGCGATACCTGAAGACATGACCTGCATAAAAAAATCAATCACTTCATCTTTATATTTTAGATCGTTTTCGTTACATAGCAGCTTGTAACAATCTACGATTATCCACAAAATAGCCACTTGGAAGTTGTTCGTTTGTCGGCACTTAATTCGTTCGACGCGCTCAACACTCTCGTCTGTGGTGGAAGAGGAGGAGTTTCCTCTCCGTAAATCTTCTTTACTGCTTAAGCAACCTTAACGAAAATATTATGCCACTTTCGCAATGTTTTTTTTTTCTCTCATTGTCTTCTTTCTGAATGTTTTCTTCAGAATCTCTAAGTGGCCTCGATAGCCTAGTATCATGATCGTGGACTCGTGGCCGGTGTTGTTTTAATCAAGTCGTGAATTCGAGCCCTGGGGCCACTAAAACCCGTCATTTTGCGGGTCTGATGCAAGTTTAATCTGATGGAGGTTTCAAGTCCTCCCATGGGGTGAGGTGGAAGTTCCGAGATTGAGATTCCGTCTCAGATGTCGTCCATCACATGACCAAGGTTCAATATTACGAGGTCCTTCGCCAATAGCCCTTATTTTTCTTCTTAATGCGACATTAATAAACAGTCACGGTCACAATCCAATATCAAGAAAGTAACAAACCCCCTGAAAGAACCTCTTTGTTCACGAATTCAATGACATGCGCAACTCAGAAAAAGGCTGGTACATATTACTTCTCCACATTATCGCCAAGGTTGTCGAAGCATTTGCACAAACGTATCAAAACTGGCATAGAAGAAATTAACACCATGGTCATGGAGTCACATCAAGACGCTGGCTGAATTTCTGCGTCAGTAAAGAAATATCGACTTTCCAAGTGTTTGTTCAATGATTCAAAGTGATAAAAGTTATATGGTCCTATTTCTGGGCTGTGAGGAGTTTTGAAGTAATTGATATTTGCTAGTCCTTCATATATGTCCTATCCGTTTTGAATTTCGTTGACCAAATCCTACCTATTTTCGTTAGATGGCACTCACTCTATGCTTCTTCTCCAGTTACAAAGTGTTTAAAGTTGGTAAGCCTTCTTTAAACGTAAAACCCTAACTGTACTTTTTTTTCAACCACTAACTACGTTTCCCTCCCCGTCTCCATTTTTTATCTCAAAACATTGGCGTGCTACGACACAGCAACTATCGGCAACATTTGAATTCTGGGATTCATATGTCTCCACAGAGAAGTGATTCGTATGGGATTCGTCAGAACTCTTATGAAGTCATAGTTCTTGTAATAATCATCAGAGCTCTTTTTGAGTATAATTCTTTAGAACAGCCTTATACCTGTGAGTAAGCGTATTAAAGTACCTTTAGGATAATATCACTTTCGGGAGTATATTGAGTTACAACTTAATAACCTTACAATATTTTGTGCGGTTGTTCAGTTATATTTACATTAAACTTAGGCTTACTCTTATTTTAATTCTCAAGCTAAGAATATTGTAAATATAACCGGTTAAGTAAAACAGATATTTTAATAGTTAATGTTTCTTGAGCAAATTTTGCTATTTTATGCAACTTCATACGTTTTACAGTTTGTTCAGACTCCATAAAATAATTAAGTTTAGTTTTTATTAACGTCGTAATAGAAGCAACACGAGGGCTATTGGTGACGGACCTCGTAATTTTCAACCTCGATCAAGTGACGAGAACGATACCGGAGCTGGCACCCCCCTCCTCTCCTAACTTTCACACCACGCAAACGGAAGAACTGTGCCCGGCTACACGGCGGGTCTTTAGCGACCAAGGATCGAACTCGCGACTGAACGAAAACCGAAACCATGACCTCTAGGCCACCATAAAATAATTAAATACTACGTAAAAGAGAAAGAAAGTTAACGCATTATTTATAGTTTTAACTGTTTTTAAATACTTAACATTCTTCCATTGAATAAACTTTAAATTTATCAGTTGAAGAATTATAACTCGTGTGTGTGTGGTCTAGGTCTCTTATTGAAACCATTTCAGTTAGATATATCATAATTAATAGTATATTTTATTTTTAATATAATTTGCTACTAGAGATGGATCTCACTCTTGAGCAACAGTACAAAAAGACAAATTACTATTAAATCTTATTTATCTCTGTATAGATAATCATTCCACTACTTTTATTTTTAAAATGTAGAATACAATTTCCTTCGCTTGATATAAGATATTTTTCAGTTGTGTAGATTCTTGATATTGTAACTTAAAGATTTGCAAAGTGACTTCTATAGCTAAAAGTGTCTGTAGCAAAGTGACTTCTATAGTTAAAATAGAAATGACTTGGCCGAGGCTGGCTAATGTTAGTACTTTACCTCTTTTGGTCTGATTACTGAGAATAAAATGACAGATTGATAAGGATTCCTACAAATGCTGCATCTAAATTCGAATAGTAAGTGAAAAGACTGTACATAAAATGCAATCTCTTCCACTTTCTGCAAGAAAGCATATTATCAATCAGTTGTGCAACGACAAATCCTCTTCAACTATCAATATTCCCGACACTATTTCAAATGACATACTAATGCGGAGAAATACATTTTTGACTAAGTAAATTCTTACATTCTTAACTTTCCAACTCCCGACAAATGGCTCGATCAACAAAACTTCCTAATATTCGAATATTCAGTATTATTTGAATAGGCAGAGTGATATGGACTACTGTAATATCTACGCCTTTAGTTTATTATTGGTTTCTAGATTGGCTAATTTCTTAAATGTGTATAGTTTCCTTCTCTTGAAGCGAGATACTTTTCCATAAAATGTCGGAAGTCTGCAAATTCCAATTCCTCCGATCGCAGTCATCTGACTTCTAATTGAAGTGACTCTATCAACTTAACGACAAGTATCTATGACCATAATGAGGTACCGTACATTTTTGTCATCGTTGAACGGATTGATTACATACGAAGTTTAATGTAATATTTCTTCCATATCCTACCAAAGCATTAAGTATTTAATTTTAGGTATTGACTCGCAAATTTTCGTCTCCAAGAGGTGACTCTATTAAACTTACAACCAAATTTCCATTTCCGATTACTGTGAATAACTCTATCTACTTAACTCCTAGTATCCAGCACACTATTTGAAAAAAAGAGTTGAATATAAGGTACTAAAAGCTTTTTTTTATCTTTGGACTGAATAATTATATCAGAAGTTTAACGTGGTATCACTTCTTTATCCTACCAAAACGTTTGTTATACAAATTTCCAAACGTGAAATTTTCAGTCTTGAAGACAGTAACTTTACACCAAAACCCTACGAAACTATGAGATTAGCTAAATGAGTAATTGTTTTGATGACCGAGGAAATTTCATAGGCAGCTTGGTGCAACAATTGTGTGCTGTCATCTGTTAAAAGGCTTCAAAATAAATTTGACATTTATTCAGAAGTCAGTTTTGAATATTGCCGCATCGAATAGTCGCCGTTTTGATACCTGATTTTCTTATTATTGCATATTAATTCTTTATTAACCTAGATTAAATTGCAAAACATTATGCTGTTTTCAGTAAATCTGCTTCCAACAAGTCAAAAACAGTCTCATTGATTCGAAAAGTTATATCGAAGATTTTTTTAGGATGCATAAGTCGTCTTACTTATGGACTTCTTAGGATAGAAAATATCTGTTAATACAGCCTCGTGGGTTCAATTCCAGCGCCGTGTAGTGGGCTGATGGACATAAAATCTAGTCAAAATCCCTCTCTCCCGTTAGCATGGTATGGAAATTTGGAGAGGGAAGGTGCCAGTTCAGGTGTCATCCACATCACTTGACCAAATTTTAAAATTACGAGGTCCGTCAGCAATAGCATTCGTTTTGCTTCTAAGTGCAACATTAATAAGCAAAGACAGTCATCCGTATTTGAAATTTCAAACTGTTAGCGGTTTCTGTAAACTATTCATTTTTATCCCACTATTCTGATTTTAAACAATTCTTTAAAATAATTTTCAAACATTCATTCATGTTTTAAGTGAAATTAATACATACGTTATAAAACATAAAAATAAAAACATAATTAAATCTAGTAATTCATAATTAATTTCTCCTTGAAATACATAAAATTTATTGAATCGTTTAATTATTTTTACATGTTTCTGACACCCATTTAAAGCAAATGTATGAATAATTGTTGCTTCATGATCATGATCATGGTCACTGACGTCATGGTAAAAGTTCCAGCTCGCATGGTTCCATAAATTGTTGTGCATCCTGGAATATGTATTTTTTTTTTGTTCAAAGCGTGATTAAAAGAGGTTCTCGTAACTTCACTTGAGAACCGGGAACATCAATTTCATTAATGTAGAGCGGGGAATAATGATTAATCATTGTCAAAGTTTACCTGTTTACGTTAAGAGGGAAATGAGAGAATATAAAGATTCCTTCTAGTCACGTAGGTCATTCTAAATTCATTGTTCGTAATTCGTTGACTTTCTCAGCAATTATAAACGAGTTAATGCTTTTCATTTTAAGAGATTAATATCATAGTGAGAGAAAACTTAAAGCAAACTTTAGAAACTTGTTTAGCTTAAAATTGGTGCTATACGAAGGTTATAAGAGTAAATTAATTAATTCTTTATAAAATTCTTCCCATTGTTGTTAAACACCGATTAGCCTCTTATTTCAATGGAAAAGAAAAACAATTTGAAATAAAATTGTTATTTTCATGAGATTCACTGATAAAAATTCTTAATAGACTTTTGTATTATAGATGTAATTACAAATAAAAAAAGTAACAGACTTTTTTAACATTTAAGTGCTTTAGATTTTAAAAGAAAAAAAAGAGGAAATATTAGAAAAAGGAAACAATTGCATTAGTTTACTAAACATTAATTTAATTGTAACAAATGAAATTCTAATTATTTTAGCTGTAATTAGATTTTATTAAATATAATTACTATCCAAAATATCGCTATTTTAATTTGAAATGAAGAATATACATATAATTAGGATAATATTTCATTGAAGTAATAAGATAATTAAAAATGTTTAAGAATTATAAATCTAATTACCAAAATGGAATTCAACAACATTGAAATTTATGTTTTCAAAAATGCATAATTTTTGTACTATTTTGAATGTTTTTTAATATTCTAAGATTGACCAAATATAAACGAGATTCTTATAATATCTGCAGATCCTTTTTATATATTTTGGCCTTGCAGCTATAATTAATTATTCAAATACAAAATTATCGATTGACATATTACATTTTTTTTTCTTCACATGGTCGTTAGCCCCCTGAAACCAAGCGATCCAGTACGATGTGGTATGGTGCACAAAAAGTGAAACTGCTTCATTAAAAGCAAAACTGTTATCTTCTGAAAAAACTATCTCTTTTTCTTGAATTCCAAAGTTTCGCGTTGTTTTCTGTATAACCTACATGTAATTAATGCAACAAAATACTGCACATTTTTTTGGGGAGATTAAGAAGCATATTGGTCCATAAGATTTCCCATAGTGATTCAAAATGTTTTACTTTAAGACAAAGCAAGACATAGCTGGAGTAATTCGTGAAACATTATAGAACCTTCACTAGACAACACTCAAACCTATTCCCTGCTGTATGCATTTAGATTTACATTAGTTTGGGCTAATGGAAGAAGCCTCGAGAGAAAAAAAATATATACAAATGAAGAATATTATGCTGCAGATAGTGTAAAGAAAAGTAAATTGTGTGCACAATTTGCTCCATACACGTCCATATACTTTTTATCGCATACAGGATTTAAAAAAAATATTTCAAGACCTTAAGATATTTTTTAAAAACATCGAATTGACTATTCACGACGTATCTTGCAATGTTGAATTACGGTTATGTGATGAGGATGACATGTAATTGATTATTCAAAAGTCAATTCCTAGTCTTCTGTCTGTCGATTTAATCTAATCTACTATATATGAGCCACTCCTCATTTATCGGTAGAGATTTTCATTTCAGGCTGTATCATATTAAAGCATCTGAAGAGTTAATGGATTTCAAATTATATACAAATGTATCTTCTTATCTACACAGAATTTTTTGTCTATACACTTTTCAAACTTGTTTCCAAAAGAAAAACTTTTAGTTTACGGTCGCATTTCAGATTTGAGAACTGAACAAATAAAAATAATAAAAAGCGATAAGTATCTCAATAAATTGAGTAAAAACAAATGTAAAAATAAACGTATATTTTATTCATTATTTACTTACAAGTGCATATATTCTTTACGATTCCTACAAGATACTATCCGAATCAAATATCCAGAAATGGACATTTTCTGTATATAGCCAAGTGTCTGGTCAAATGGATTTAAATGGTACCCAATAAGTACGAGAAGGAAAGAAAAATGTCTCGGAGTTACAATTCCGAGGGAGCAAATTTACTATTTTCTTACCAAAATTGATTAAGATCCAGTGTTTTGGAACTTTCAATATTTTGTACTCATTTGACATAGTGAAAATTGAAACAAAATTGGAAGTCATAAAACTACTTTAGCGTGAAGACTTGAAAATGCGTCTAACAACACGTGACCAGTATTTTGTGTATTATTGCTCTAAAAATAACGGAAAACTACAACATTTTTTTTTTCGTTCTCATGAACAACAACTTTTCTAAAATGGTTTCATATGAGAATATAAGGGGTTTGAATTTTTAAGAGCATTCATAATCGAAACTTCAGATATATATATATATATATATATATATATATATATATATAATACACTGTATAATATTTTTTTCTGAAGAGTAAGGAAAAAAAAAACAAAATGTCAAGAAATTTAAAAAAAAAAATTTTAAAACCTAACACATTTTGGTGAATACAAAAAAGAAGAATAATACGTTTAATGTTGTAGCAGGTTTTGGAATGTTAAGCGGCGTTATTCTAGAATTATAGACCTAATTAACCCAATCTTCGAAACATATTATTAAAATGATTATAATGCTAAAAATATAAAGTGAAAATGTTTTTATAAAAACATGTAAACAAATGAATGTGTGCGTGTGCATGCATGTATATATATATATATATATATATATATATATATATATATGTGTGTGTGTGTGTGTGTGTTATATATATGTATTATATATATATATATGTGTGTGTGTGTAAAAAAATTAAAATTGCGATATCTTGCTTTTCATTTTCTTTTTTTCTCTTGTTTCTTTCCTTTAATTTATAATTTGTATTTTGGTTTAATCCAATTTTTGCCCAACATGATGCACTGGGGAAGGGTTAGTACCATAGAACAGGTTTAACTCCACAAATCAGTCCTTTTTCTGAATGTGCATGTTTTGTTTTGCTGGGTATAAAAATTTTTCATTTAGTTTCAAATTTGACTTCAATTTTTATTCATTTATTTTACATAGTTCTCTCATTTTTTTTGTTGATATTGTATTTTAATTGTTATCTTATTTTTATGGTTTTAATAACAATTTCATTGCCTTATCATATATATATATATATATATATATATATATATGCATGTTTATATATATGCATGTTTACACGTGTATGTGAGATCTTATTTTTTAACGGGTTTGTGTGAACTTATGTTTATGAACTTATTTTCTAAATTTTTTAAAATGAATGAATTCGCAAAATTTAAAAGAAATCAAAAGCTTTAAAAAAGCAACAAGAAAATAAAAGTATCTGAATAATTTTTTTATGTATGTGATAATTTTTATGTAATTATAAATTGAAATAATAACCCTCTTATCTTTCACCAGGGCTGCATTAATGCCTAAGTAATTTATATTTTTATTCGTTAAAATCAGGCATTTTTTTCTGTCACTGTGATAGCGAAATATTTTTCTACCCGTCTAAATATAATTATTAACTAAAAGGTATTACAATATTGCTTCCTTGTAGATTATTTTTCAAATGTAGGACGGGACTGGGTAATTAATCAGCAGGGACTTTCACACCACACCTAAATTTTATTCTTTCAGTCTTTAGAAAATAAAACACATTTCCCTTTTTATAAGAAGCAATCAAAAATCAAACATATAAATATACGAAATTACCAATTTTATGTTTGTACAATCACCGAATGCAATAATTCAAAAGGTAATCAAAACATCGCATTAAATCATCTGAAAACTACATACACACTAATTAATTCATCTCATTGGTTCATATATATACGCTCTAAAAATTTATTTTACAGCCTTCTCTACCTGACTAGGGACATCAGTGTTGCAGTTAAATTTCGTGACTTCCCAAGTTTTTGCGAGTAAATTTGTCGTCTAGGTCACCTCTACCAATTCAGCAATACTTCGTGGCATATTCTTAATTGACTGTAAAACTATCTTTCTGGCCAGAATAAGAATTCTGGAGGGAAAATAACAAAGTCCAAAATTTCAATAATGATACAATTTATACCAACAAACAAACATTGTATTCCCAATATCTCCAACTTCGCACAAGATAAAAAAAATATTTTCATCTAACATTCTTATTCCATTTTTTGATTAGATTAGAGCTTAATTTAGGAACTGCTATATCGTATCTCCAGGTTGTATCTAACCTGACACTGAAATCAAAATGCACTTTTTCAGTGATATCGTGTTAATCAGAATTCTTGATTGCGTACTGTATGATATTAAGTAACATCCAAAAGGAACACAAGAAAGAACATTCATTTTGACAAGGCCTTTATCAGACTTTTTTCCCAAGCTATGTCGGAAGCATGAGAATAAAATTATATTTAATGTGCTGTAGTCATCAGTATTCTGTCTGAAGGTCTTTTACGTTTGATTGGCTAAATAAAACGTCTTTTTGGAGCAGAATCTTCCGAATTTGTAAGGACAACCTATTTTTTAAATCTCTTTCATAAAAGAGCTCCCGTTGCAAAAGTAATCTATACTATTATGCTCATGTCCTATACTTCATGTGACTAAGGTACATATACAATACAAAATGAAAAGGTTCTTAGATATCTAAAGGAATCGATAATTAAAACAGAATTGCAATTTTTTTTAACCTGTTTGTTACATTTTGAAAATATGAGTTACAAATTTGAGTTACACACATGAGTTACAAAATATGAGTTACACAATATGAGTTACATATTTTTTTGGCAAAATTAGTTTTTTTTATCCAACATAATTCACTTCAAGGGTGATACACTGATTATAGCGACCATCCAACTTTTCGATACCGTTTTTGTAGAACGATTTGTCCTTTGCTTCAAAATAGGCCACAGTTTCGGCGATCACCTCTTCATTCGACGAAAATTTCTTCCCAGCGAGCATTCTTTTGAGATCTGAGAACAAGAAATAGTCGCTGGGGGCCATATCTGTAGAATACGGTGGATGAGGAAGCAATTCGAAGCCCAATTCATGGATTTTTGCCATCGTTTTCACTGACTTGTGACACGGTGCATTGTCTTGGTGAAGCAGCACTTTCTTTTTCTTCAAATTCGTCCATTTTTCGTCCTTCAAACGGCCCAATAACGCTATGTAATAGTCGCTGTTGATGGTCCTTCCTTTTTCAAGGTAGTCAATGAAAATTATTCCATGCGCATCCCAAAATACAGACGCCATCATAACCTTGCCAGCCGACTGTTGCGTTTTCCCACGCTTTCGAGCGGGTTCATCGTGTGCAGTCCACTCGGATGACTGTCGATTGGACTTCGGAGTGAAATGATGGAGCCATGCTTCATCCATTGTCACATATCGACGCAAAACCTCGGGTTTATTACGCTTGATCATCTTCAAACACTGCTCCAAATCATCAACTCGTTGTTGTTTTTGGTCAAAAGTGAGCTCGCGCGGCACCCACTTTGCACAGAACTTTCTCATACTCAAATATTCGTGAATGATATGATGCACACGTTCAGTTGATATCTTTAGAGTGTCTGCTATTTCATTCAATTTCAATTTAGGGTCATTCAAAATCATTTTGTGGATTTTTTTAATGTTTCGTCGGTAACAACCTCTTTTGGGCGTCCACTGCGTTCACCGTCTTCGGTGCTCATTTCACCACGTCTAAACTTATCATACCAATCCTTGATGGTTGATTTTCCTGGGGCAGTGTCCGGAAACTCGGCATCAAACCAAGTTTTTGCTTCAACTGTATTTTTTCCCTTCAAAAAGCAATATTTTATCAACAAGTGAAATTCCTTTTTATCCATTTTTTTTCACAATAACAAAAGTTGTTTCACTCAAAATGCTATAATTCACAAACTAATGATCCGACAGCTGTCAAATTTATACACGCATTTTTTGAGGGTTAGGGCTAACAAAAAAAATAGGGATTTAATTCTAGTAGCGCCATCTATGTGTCAGGCCGGGGACGTTTCAAATGACCTGTTATATTGAGAAATGCGTTACAATGTAATATGACACAAATGCATCACACTATTTCTCTGCATAACTTCCCAATCGCTGCAAACCTTTGTCAGAGCGTTGAACTAATCTTTCGATACATTGGCCATAGAAAATCGCTCCTTCATCTTGCAGCTTCCTCAGAACATTTGTCTGAGCTTAGTCCTTGTTTGGAAATTGTGTTCCACGCCAATGATCTTAAAATTTATCGAACTCGGGAAAGTCACAGGGTACCAGATCGTGACTGTACTGTAGATGCTTGCAGACCTCCCATTCAAAACTGTGAGGCAAACCCTGAGTTGTGCGTATCTTGTGAAGTCTTGCATTATCGTGCAAAAGGACAAAGTCTTTGCTTAACTTCCCACGTCTCTTGTTTTTTACGGCTTTGCGCAAACTTCTTAGAGTTTCGGAGCATGACACAACATTAATGACTTTGCTGTCTCCGCGTACACTCTCGGTGTAGCTAACTCCTTCATGTCAGTAAAAACCTCTAGCCATGACTTTACTTGCTGAGGTGAAAACATTTAATTTCGTTCTCACAAGCGATGACGCGTGTTTCCATTCCATCGACGCTAGCTTCGTTTCTGGAATAAAGTGATACAACCTGGTCGCAACACCCGTAATGATGTTGCTAAGGAAATCATTGCTCTCAGTAGAATAATGTTGAAGAAATTCCAAAGAAGCCACAAATCTTACACCTTTGTGTTCGAAACTCAAATAATGAGGAATCCATCTTGAACCTAATTTGCGATAATCCAGTTGGTGAAGGACAATGGAATATGAGCACTAACAATTCATGTCCCCGATTTCTGGCCAATGGGCGTTATGCTCTTTCTGTGATTGCTGGAAATAACGTCTTGAACTAAATTCTTATTGAACGCCCATTGTATGATAATTTCTGTATTCAACATCATTGATATGTTACTCGCATCACAGAATTTAAAAAATATCTTATATTTTTAAGCAGCGGAATGATTCATATTGAAGCATAAAAAGCTAATTATCATTGACGAAATAAAACTTTATTTTTGGGAATAATCTCGTATAATTTGACGTTCTGTATCAAAAGAACTTGAATAAAAAATACCTGTACTTACTCTCTCATTATTCATTTCTATAGCTTCTTCAATCATTACAAATGTTTTCCTCTGAAAGAAATAAGTATTAAATAGCAAATGGAAGCTACTTTTTTTCATTAAAAAGCATAAAATAATAATAATGAAGGTAAATAAAGGTAATAATAATGAAGGTAAATATATACACATACAAAAGATAAATAAAATATACTTATCTTTTGTATGTATATGAATTATAATTCATATCCATACACATTCATGGAGTTAATTTGAGTATTGATATTTCCATTAATGATATCCGTTATGTACCTTAAAATATTTTCTGTTTCCTATGGCATTCATTTTTAAACTAAAGCGATCAGTGACGGCATAGCGGTAAGCTAGAATACACAAAACAGGACCCCAGAACGAGTCCATAGAATATTTTACTATCGAAAACATAAAAATTGCACTCAGAGTAAGAAAGAATTATATTTCACATACATAAGGATAATTTATATATTTATTTTCTATAGATATCTAACAAACATAAAGGAAGGTATTTAAATGACAAAAGTAATTTTAGCTCTTTCATTATCATTAGTATCAACAATTCAGATTTAAAAGAGCTTTTTAAAAGTGCGTTCCATTGAACTTTGCAATAATAATAGACTGTGACAATAAGGAAATACATTTTTTTTTTAGAAATGGTAATCCGTATGATGAAAAGGTTCTTTCCGAGCACAATATGGACTGACCTTTAAAATCCACTTAATTGACGGTTCAAGATTGGTAAAGGTTACATTATTCTCTTTTAAATTCCCTTTCCCCGTTACTTAAGTTATGATTTTGCAACGCTTTAAGAGCGGTAGGAAAACAGGTGTTTTTACGACGAATATCTAATTTTAATTTTAATTAATATTTCTAATTTTGTAACTGTTTTAAAATATTATTATAATTCAATCCGGTGTGTGTGAAAAAGTTTAATTTTTTTTCATATTTTATAATTCCAGATATCCTAATAAGTTTTTATGCTAAATAAATGAAGCTATGCGTACGGCTTGAATATTCTTGTAATCATTAGAATAATCTGTGACGTTACTGATACTATTCGAAAAATTCTGTTATACTCGCTATTACAGGAATGTGATGTTCTTAGTTCTATAGGATTATTTATTTACGCTATTTTACTTTTTTGTATGTATTTTGAGTTACAACTGCCACTTAATCTTGTTTGCATGAGAAATCTTAAGATTTTTATCTATTAATCTTATATTTCTAGATATTCTGATGAATATAAATACTATATTATAAGAGCGGGTTTTTTTATGGTGTCATTTAATTATGAGAATTTATTTCTCTTATCAATTTTATTACAGGACGACACTTCACAACTATAATACATACACAAAACACATAAAATATAGAATGGACTTTAATCCTTCAGCGAATTTAACATTCATCAAGGTGTGTTTCGTCTTCATGACTTACGTCGTTTTTGCCACAGGCGCTGCTGAACTCTACACAACCAGAGGGCGTCTGGCCCTCACATATATAAATAAAGCAATATTCATGACATATTTATTGATTATTTATTAAAAATAATTTGGCATTACTCATGCAATCAAAACTCTGTTAAATCGTCGCAGTCAAGCTTTACCAAGCTCTTGGTTCCCAAGGATAAGTTTTTAACACTATTTTAATTATGTCAATATGAGTATTATTGCCACTTAACCTTGTATGTGTGAGAAACATTAAATTTTATACATATACGTCTTATAATTTCTTTATTGATATTTACTACTATATAAAGAAGCAACGTTCATGATATCAGTAACCATGAATTTAATAAGAATGAATTATCGTTACTCATGCAAAAAGAACTTTTTTGTACTGTCAGGCTAGAGCTTTGCAAAGCTTTCCTTTCAGTTTGGTTATTCTTTTATAAGAATAATTTGATGCTAAGTGGTTAAACATATAACTTGAGCTCGTCAAAAATAACTTATTATTAACCAACTCTCACACTCTTAACATTTACTGTGGAGCAATTTCTATCGTTAGTAATTGCATCAATGTTTTCTAGTTGTGTTTTTTTAGAATTTTGTTTAAATTCGCTTTCTCATTTATTGAAAATGTGCTTGAGTTATATTTCTGCCATGATATATTCGTATAAGTTCGAGTTGTGTTCTTCTGAATTTTGTCAACTCCCGCGTTCTAATTTATTGAAAATGCGTAAATTATGTTCTTTTAAATATATAAGAACGTTTATAATCGTCAATGGGGGTGAATCTCCCATGCAGGCTCACTTATCACTTATGGAGATATCATATTACTTTACCAGGCATAGGAGTTATAAATAAATGCCTATTTTCGTCATAAACTGTCTAGACACATAATACGAAATTTGAATATACTTGCTAATCATCTATTCTTAGTATGGAACACATTCTAGATATGCTCTATTCTAAATCTCAGAATATTTTTAATTAACATCTCTGTTAATTTACTCATGTATGCCTATAATTGTCAATTGTTCCAGTAAAATATAAAAAAAGACGCAGTGACTCTTGAATATATATATATACATACATACATACATATATATATATATATATATATATATATATATATATATATATATATATTACATAGTATGCATTGCACTTAGCTATATTGTAAAGTATATAGGAAAAGTCTCGGAAGTGAAATTGCAACATTCCTCCTTAGCCTGGAATCTATTTCTCTTAGAAATATTTAAATGTTTGTCTACCTTTTAGTTAAGTTTACTTTTTATTAACGTCGCACTAGAAGCAACATGAGGGCTATTGGCGACGAACCTCATAATTTTAATCTCAGTCAAGTGACGAAGACTACATCTGAGCAGGCACCCTCTCTCCTGATTTCCACATCACGTCAACGGGAGGACTTTGGACCCTTATAAATTTAACGTGGATCAGCCCCGGCTACACGACGGGTCTTTAGTGGCCAAGGATCGAACCAGTGATTGAACGAAAAACCCCGGCCACAAATCCGAATAAGTGACCACTCGGCTACATTGGCCACACGTTTGTCTTCCACCAACAGTTTGGTGTTCTCCCGATATTCCAAAAATGGATCAGCTAACACTTAATTGGACCCCTTGAGATAGACCACGCATCAGTTTAGTGAAACATAAGCTCTATTGTT
This sequence comes from Nephila pilipes, assembly GCA_019974015.1. Classification (NCBI taxonomy): domain Eukaryota; kingdom Metazoa; phylum Arthropoda; class Arachnida; order Araneae; family Nephilidae; genus Nephila; species Nephila pilipes. The sequence continues at coordinate 64,041 of BMAW01017560.1, forward strand.
ATGGTCAAGACTGGACATTACAAAAGGTGGAAATCCGTGGAACAAAAAGCACCTACAATAGATTTATCATCACTGCAAGTGTCACCTCTGTCTTGGTCGAATGACCAGGAACCAATAGCTGATATTATTATTAAGACTATAGCAATTCAACAAATAGTATAATGTTACGTGATTTGGAATAGGTTTGACCAAACACATTCTACACAAAAATTTCGAATTCCAAGTATCAGAGAGAGATCAGGATAAACGACACTCTGAAACGGAAGACAGTGTTAAATATTATAATTAATAATTCGAAAATATAACCAGCTCCTTACAAACAATGTAATTTCCTAATACAAATATTAAGTGTAACTGGCATTAATGTTGTAAATATGATCTTTGATACAAAATTTTAATGAGAAATTAATTGTAAATTGTAATAGGCATACATTTATTTAATACAGCCTGTCCAACCAGGAAAGAGGTGTATATCAGGTGTATACCTATGAAATGCATACTTTTAAAGGAAAAACACATGTTAAATTGAAGTGATTGGTCAATGCTATTTATTTGAATTATACGCCACTCGACGTGAAAAACTTTTCCTATCTTCCTGCCAAAAGATGAACTACACGAAACTTTCATTTTTGAATCAAAACCCTGAATCGACCCATTTTCTATTCCTTCAAAATCAGCGTAGTGCTTCTTATAAATTCGTTGCTCCATCGACAAGAACAAGTGATAGTCCAAAGGTTCAATATGTGGCCAATACAGAGGGTGAGGTAACACATCTAAATTCATTTGTTTTAAAATTTCCTTGATACCTTCTGGGAATTGGACCGGTGCATTGTCATGCAACAATATCACCTTTCATATCTTTGAACCCATTTAGGACGTTTCGTGAATAGTGTATGGTTCAAAACTATCATTCGTTGTCGGTAGTGAGCAAATTTAACCATTACATCAGGTTTGAGAAGTTCATAATAAACAACTTCTTTTTGATCTAACCAAATGTCTTTGATATGTCTTCCATTGATGTCTTCCCAACAGAAGTTCGCTGGGTGAGTTTCCGATCTTCCATTTATCCAGTCAAACCATGTTGTATCAATTTATATTCTTTTGAATTTTCCCATCGCGTGCAAACACTCGATTATTTTTATTTGAGTCACGTTTAATACTTCTGCCGATTGTGATTGAGTTTGAGTAAATTCTCCAACCAACAATGCTTGTAACACTGCAGTTTCAAATGTTTTCCGTGGTTTTCTCTTAACCTTGTCTTTCACATAAAAAAAAATCTCCATTTTTATAAACCTATTGAACCAGCATTTACAAGTGTCTTAAGATAGTGCCTATTCGCCGTAAACTTCTACAAATATTTCATAAGTTCGGACTGGAGTTTTCTACAAAATGAAATAATTAACTAAAACCTCCCTAAAATGGCCTTTCTTATCGTACAAAGTTAGACAGTTTCAAAGTAGGAAAAAAAAGTTATAAATTTATACTTTCACAGTTTTTCAAATATGTGGGATAGTAGATAAGAATTAGTGGAACAAAATACTGTTTTCTTAAAAATCACCCGTAAGAACGAATGATTTGCACCATGTGTTAGAAACAATTCACGTTTCTTGAGTATACACCCAGTGAAGGTGGCTACATAATAAGAGTTGCAAGTAATAATGCATTCACTAGGCAAGATATCGAATTTCAATAGTGTAATGTAGAACAAATCATGTATTTCTAATCTATTGCATTATTATCTCTTTTAAGTGTTTCGGCGATGTGTCACACGGCAAATCAATTATAAATTCAAATAATACTAACTCGGATTGATATCTAATAAATCCGGTAATTCTAACTCAGATTCTATTCTAAAAGTAAACGAGTTTTTAATCCATCCTTTATTACAGTTAATTCAGATAAAACATTTCTTAAGATTATTCTTCTGGTCTAGAAAATGTTGTTTGATTGCAAGTGAAATTTAATCCGAAGCAATGATTTCACATTATGCTCACTCTGCAATACTTGTTATGTTTATAAAATAATTGTAATAAAGCTTTATAATTACTAACTTCCATGCATCATGACCACAAATTGCATTTCTTCGTAAAAATTATAATTTCTCTTGCCTTTTAAAAACAGTAACGTTAGTACCTTATAGAGAAGAGCTCAAATTATTCAAAAAATTAAAATATCACAATGATATTTTGCATCACAATGGGAGTTTAGATATCATGATGCGAAAATTGGACATTTTTTCCCATCGCCCCCCATTTGGGAATTCTTGGTATACTTCTTTTTGTAGCTACAAAATAAAATGAATCCAGATAACTTTAATTGAGTATTGTTAAATAAGAAATTCAGTCTAATTAGTTTTTTCTGACAAATTATGAAACAAAATCTCAATATGAAACTTCACAATGTGAAAATACGAGATGCTTTCAAAAACTTCAAAGCAAGTAAATATAAATTTCTTCTTTAACCACAAAATAATTGTTTAATTATTGAATTTCCAAACATGTTTTATTTATGTACTAATTCATGTTATATAATTCATAAAACAGTAACGTAATAATTAACAACATATTATTTATAAATATTACATAATTAGAAGGTAAATGTACTTTTCTTAGTAAAACATATTACTGCAAACCCGTCATTTTTAATTATTTCCGGGGAAAAACAATCTCAAATAAACAGATAGTCATTAGAAACTCAAAATTAAAGCTGAATCAGGAAATTTTTGCAAGCATTTGTTTCTCTGCTAAATATTTCAAACGAATTCTATTATTCCACGCGATTTCATTTATTTCAGATACGAGAAAAATAGGAAAAAAAAATTACATACTATTTAAAAATCTCTCATTTTATTCAGATTTTATTTCTCAATCATTTTATTTGAAATATAATAAGGACAGATTATTTCAGGTGGAACGATTTAAACGAGGATTTTTTCAATTCTAAAAAGGAAATGGATTTTGCATTTAAATACGTCGGGAACTTCAAAAAAATCTAGAATGAGATTAGCTGAAATAGGTTTCTTTTGAATTCGACGCATTAATATAGATTTAACATAATGAAATCTGTTTGCTCATCCAATTAGAGGCAATGGAGCATCAAAATAAGATATTTATAAATATCTATACAATTTGTAGCAAAATATTAATTTCTTTTTTACAAAAATTGTAATTAAATATTTGAAAAACAACTTCATTGGAAAAATTAGTTCCATAATTCTGATATATATTTTAGACTTAGGTTAATATTGGAATAAAGATTCCATGTTTAATTGAGAGTACTCTATCAATATATAAAAAAAACTAAAAATATTTATTTTGGTAAAAAATAAATTTTTAATAAATTTGCAATAACTAGTATTTTCATATACACGTGAAAAAGAATCAAGCATAATCATATATTTTACCAATTTTTTTTTTTCAAATTTTAAAACGGTGTACGTACAATTATAAAAATGGCACATTCGTTTTAAAGCTAAATGTAACACACTAATAAAAAGCAATTTATATTAATATAATCGTATGTTCACTGCTGGCCATTAAAATTGCAACACCAGGAAGGCATGATCTGACTCCCATCAAATTCACATGGAAGGAAGAACAGGTTAGGATATGCAAAATATTAATATTTCAGCACATTTTAACCACTCACGAGGGAGAAATGACATCTAAAGTACTGTATTAAAAAAAGTTGTGTACTGGATTTCTCATTCGGAAAGCACTTTGTAAGGTCGGATTTTGCTCAGAATATTGAGTTATGTTTCGAATAAGAAAAAGAAATGCTTACCAGTAAAAGTCGGAAATTGATAAAACCAGGATAGATGCCTATCGTGACTGTGGATTACCGTTCCGTGATATCGCCCTTTGCATTGGTCGAAATCTAACCTCTGTCATGCGAATTTGGAATCAATAGTTTGCTGAGGGTATTACTGAGTGTCATGCAGGATCTACATGCATTCCAATGACTAACACCCGAGAGACAGAAATATTGTGAGGTCTGCCCTGCAAAACCGTACAACCACATCACGGATCATTAGTCAGGAAATGAACATGCTTGCAACACGCCCAGTATCCGTTCGTACGGAGCGACGACGTCTGGGGCAGCATGAAATGTCATCACGGCTACCAAGACTTCGGCTTACCTTGACAATGCAGCATACAGAAAGATGGCGACTCTGGTGCGTCGAACGACAAATCTGGGTACAGAAATGGCACAATATCACCTTTTCAGACAAGTTCAGGTTCATCGGGTAGTATTCTGTTGGCCGTATATGTATCTGGAAGCTCCGAGGAGACCGCTCATCTCCTGCCTGCAAATGATATTACATAGGGGCCTTGCACCTGGAGTGATGGTTTAAGCATCCATTGGGTACACGACACTCTCATCTCTAATTCGGATCGACGGTAATTTGAACTCAGATCGACATATTACGATCTACGTTCTTCGTAATAATTTCTGACATATTACATCCAATGGTTGCGCCCCATTTTCGAAGCCTGTCAAACACCATCTTCCATCAAGATAATGCAAGACTACGGGTTGCACGTTATGTTATGACATTTCTCGATACACAGGGTGCTCAATTGTTACCTTGACATGCACGGTCTCTAGATCGGACACTCCTTGAAAACAGCTGATCATGGGTTGCTGAGAGACTAGCCTATTACCCTTTTCCAGATAAAACGGTTGATAAAGTGTGATATAGATTTGAAGCAGCATGGAATGTGTTGCCCGTTTCTGTCATACATACCCAGTTCTACTTCATGCCTATCCGGGTAAGGATCGATTTATCTACCAGAGATGAGAGCTTTATACCTTCGCACTCCTGAATACCTTCAAACTGCTTGCAAATTTAATAATTTTGTCTTGATGCCATGCTATTTACATACAATAAACATCTTTTTTGTATTTGCTTTCTTCATGGTATTGCGATTTTTTTAAAAAAAAACCAGCAGTGTATTTTTAAATTCTTTTCAAATACGTTGCATATAAAATCACAGTTAAAGATATACTAAGAGTAAAATTTCAGAAAAAGGAACCTAACAAAATAAGGAATCGAAATAAGGAAAATCTAAGCCAAAATTGTACATTTTTAAGTGATTTCTTTGTAATTGACAAAAGTTCATAATTGTCTCTCTGCTGAGTGAAATGAAGAACAAATCCATTATCTGTTCAGAAAATTATGAGTAATATATTTAATTGACTTTAGGGAGTGAATGAACATCCATGTCATGTAGGACAATAAATAATGGAGAAGGAGCCAGCGATCTACTTGATCATGAGTATCAACTTTATAAATGAATTTATCTGAAGAAAATTTTTCATTCGCATCAATATATTTGATTCATCAACAAAAAATCGTATTTGATTGACAATTGCAATAAAAATTTTAGTTAGTCGTATTATGATCTGTTTCTTGCATATAATATAACGATCTTTTCTTACTCTTCTCAATTGACAATAAATTACATACAAGTAGTTAAGCAGTATTACAGCATGTGTTTTATTTTAATTATTCATTTTTTTTCTTTCAGTTCTATTTAATTAATTACAGTCTTCTTATTCTTCTTCTGATTTATTTAATTTAGAAACTACTTTTCACAATATGAAGTATTCTGAAGAATATACCTTTGATATCAGTCGGGACTCAAAAAATGGTCTAGTTATAACGAAGGTTACGAATTCGAATGTAAAAGAGGTAATTGTGAAGGATTATTTATTGACATCACTCATAGAAGCATAACGAAGGCTATTGATGACGAATTTTGTAATTTTGAATTAGAACAAATGACGAGGAGATCGCCTCTCTTTCCTAGCTCCCACACCATTGGAAAGGCTTAGAACTCAGATTAGATTCAACGTTCATCAGCCACGCTACATGGCGGGTCTTTAAGAGCATCAGAGCTCAAACCCATGACTGGAAGAAAATAACGTCGGACACGTGATCAAGGCCATGACCATTATCGGTAAAACTACATCACTTTCCCGGTATATATAATTCAGTAAATTATGTACTTAACAACAATACGCTCCTTTGTCCTTATTCGTTCAGCTTTTGTATACTTGTAATAAAACAAGTAAACCTACAAGCAAACATGAAGTATTGGAATTAATTTAAGACATTCATTGAATCATCATCAATTGAAGACATCAGGTTAGGCACATTCAAGCAGAAATAATAAATGCTGATAATACCGAAAATTAAGTGATCTTTAATTCATACATATCTGCAATTATGTTACCAAGAAAGTATACATTTAAACATATGAAAAAAATACTACGAAAATTCAAAATGATAATCTGCCTCTATTGCGCATGAATTAATAAAATCCTTAAAAATGAGCTGCAGTATTTTCAAGAGAAAAATACACTCTATAACAATAAATAAATAAACGACGCACCAAGAAGGAACTGCCCGATTGTAATGAAATTTCGTATGCAAAAACATTTGGACCGAACCTGCAAATGATTACAACTTGGTGTCCAATGAATGGATAGCCGGAGTTAAAGAACATTGGAACTGCGCACTCAGCAGGTGAATACAAGAAGCGATTCTCAATCTGAAGATCCAATTTTCCATTGCTTTGTGCCTTACGATATCTTTCAACGGCTGAAAAAATGCTTTGCCGCAGGATTCGAGTTCATTTCGAGCAACTATGATATTTTGGAAGAGGTCCTATGATTGGATTGAAAGAGGCAGGTTGAGCTAATTGAAAATCACTCGTCATATGGATTGAATAGTGCGGCGATTAAAAGATGCTGGCAAGAATGGGTGGACAATAGCAGATTTCAGCGTCATCATAGTAGCTGTTGACCTAGGGCCATAGCAGATCGGGGGGACAGAGTGATTGTCACATGTGAGTTATCACAACCCCTGATTCATCGTTACTAACCATCAGGCGTGTGACCCGCACAGAGGTGTTCACCATTACCCGCCACATATCATTCATGCACGCACACTGGTGAGCCTGAATACAGTGGTGATTGGCTCGATCAGGTTGGAATGACTCTGACTGAGGACGTATAGTGTTTACCGACGAATCCTACTTCTAACTGTGTCCAGAGGATCATCGAAGACATGTCTGGAGACACCAAGGGCAGCGTACCGCTCCTTCTTTCACTATTGCCCACCAAAAACGTTATGGTCTAGGGTGCCATTTCTTTTGATAACCAGACCCTTTTCGTCGTCATTAGAGGCTCACTTACAGCACAACGGTACGTCCACAACATTCTGAGACTTGTTTTGCTACCATTCCATTTGCAATACCCTGACCTTATTTTTCAGCAAGATAATACCACACCACATACGGCACGTATTGTTATAAGCTGTCAAACACTTCCTTGGCCAACCAGATCTCTCTCCAATCGAGCCTAATAAAATAAGGAATCAAACAAGTTAAAGGAAAATCCGACCCAGAATTGTACATTTCTAAGTAATTTTTTAAGCAAATGCAAAATACAATATATATATATATATATATATATATATATATATACAAATTTTACTGTAAATGTTTTATGGAATGTTTAGTCTTTTAATTTAATAGTATAATAGACACACTGGGCTGTTTTTCTTTAGTTAATTAGGATCCTTATTTTGAATTCCAGGCAGCCGCTGCTGAGAATCCGGTTTCACAAAGGCAGACGGTTGAAATCGGTAATACTCGTAGTATTCACAGTACTCTTGTTTTCAGTGCAGAGAGTTTATTATCCATTCAAAGAGTGATTTACTTTTAAATAATCTTTTGATTTCGCAAATTGCAATGAAGTCTATGAATATTTCTTCTTTGGCAAATGAGAGATATCCGAAATGGTTTTAAAATGTTCTCTGTAAAAAATTATTTTTTGAAATAATTCTTATCCTTCAAGACTAAATTATTTTCAAAATTTGCAACAATTATTTTAACAAGTTGCCTTTCATCTTTGTAAGTTTGAAGACATTCATTCACATTTGCAAATATTTCTAGGTATTTTGATTCAAATTTCTGCTATAAAATTCTGATTTCTTACAAAAAATATTAACTTTATCACTCGTATCCAACATATGTGCATCTTTCCCTTGGCACTCAAGACTCAAGGAAGTTAATTTATTCCAATATGTCGACCAATTAGCACAATTTCATTATAAATAAACCACACTTAAACTTTTTAGCTTCATGTTAGTTTTTTTTCTTTTAGAAAAAGGGCGATTTCTTCTCTTAATATATAAACACTTTTAAAAAGTTGCCCATGTGATAACTATCTTGCCTTCCAAAAATGTAATTTTAATAAAAATGTACTGCATGTATTTCTTTACAAAAAGAAGACAATATCCTTGATTTTATGAGTCTAATTTTTATATTATTTAACACTTTTACAACCGTTGGTAGCAGAATATGGAGATCAAGACTAATTTCTTTGGAAGCTAGAGTTTATCTGGGGATTATGGAATATTTCCAGACATACTGTGGAGATTTTTGTATCATAAGAAACTTTGAGACATCTAATGAGCACCATTTGTGCTTTTTCCGATGCAATTTTTTCCCGTCCTATGTTTTCCTCTTTTGTAAAAGTAATATTTAAGATAGCAAATAACGTGATTGGTGTTGCTTTGAGTTCCTTCAGTTTGTGGAAACGTAGTAGTTTTACTGCTGCCATACCGAATCAAAATGAATCATAAGCAACAAATTTTGCATCTTTATTGCTTTTTGTTGCCTGAACAAGCTTAACTGAAAACAATTTTTCGCGCTTACGTTCAATTAAAATAAATCTATTGCTGTGAATATTTAACACAGTGAATCGCAGTTAATACCTAAATTATAACATACACATGCACAATAGATTCTATAGTGATATAAGAATCGATTCGAATGAGGCTGGCTAGAATCGAATGAGGTGCAGCATTTATATCCGTCGCGCAAACGTTCTAGAATATTCGAGGAAAATCGGAACTTCTCGCGAAGTAGCGAGAATGTCCGATATGGTGGATATAAGACAGAGAGCAATAAATAGGTAATGATTATGGTTTTTCCAGTGAAGCGGATATATGTGTTGCTAAATATTGAGAAATTTTCTAGCGTTTAACTACATATTATTACATGCATTGTTATTGTATGAAGGAAGTGATGGGGAAAGGAAAATTATTATTAAAAATTGGGTCGCACTCGCTGAAAGGTTGAGAACCACTGATATTAGAGAAAAATGTATTCAAAAAAATATATGATTCTTAAATAATTATTACATCAATTATTATAATGTCTGAAAGAACTTATTCTGTGGCGGGATTATTTTCGTAGAAGTTATATCATCAGTTATGTAACTCTTTCGTGTTTAATTTTTAAAGCATATTGATATTTATATTACATATTTAATTACAAGTTTCATAATTGTTTTCATTGTGTAAAATATCGATTTATAAATATTACGTATAATTATTAAAAAAATTAGTCAATTTTATTTGTATTATTTATGTTCAAAATATAATTTGTTTTCATATATTTTTGTTACAGAATACAGGAAACAAATAAAATACCTTCATTTGAATTTTGGTTTCAAATTAAAGGTTTAAAATATTGCCAGTAATTTATTGGGTTAATACTTTTGTTTTAACATTTCGCAGAATTACTGGTAATAGAAAAATTCAATACATTCTCAATTACTATCTGCAAAAACACACATGCGTAGTCTCACAGAAGCTGTCAATATAAAGATAGCAAAATAAAAAACAAAATATTCAAGTGGTAGATATCAAGATACAGACATCCAGTTCGTTTGACAGATGGATAACAACTGACGAAAGTTTGGAAAAATTGTCAAAAAAGTAGGATAGGAAAGCTCTTATCATTCTTGTCCATCTCTTTACCAATATTGGAAATTTTGAGGTAGGTCATCAATCGCCCTCACGTAGTTTCCAAGAGTCACATTTAAAACCAATCAAGAAATCAAATGCAATATAGATCTACTTTATAATAAAAATATTCATTAACAAAAGTGTTGTTCTAACACCTTGTTCAATTATTTTAAGAACTCATTGTCTTATATGAGGATTCTGAACACGCTTATTCATGCAATATTTAAACAAACATGTAGCTTTACAGCAAAGTAACTTATTAAATTAATGCAATGTTTTACTTTTTCACGTAATTCATACCAACTTCTCTGCTTTTGTCTGATCTTTTCGGAATCCTTCTTACCTCCTCAGCAAAGAATCCTTTACTTTGATCTCTAAGGCGTTTTTGTACTTCTTTTCTTTACATCTTCGTTGCCGTTGAACTTGATGCCCCGCTAAGCTTCTTTCAACTTAACAAAAATCTATAAAAGCAAGATCAGGCATGTAAGGAGGAAGAAGTAGAAGCTTCCAACACACTTTGCAAATAGTTAAGCATCAGTTGGACCATAAGAGGACGAGTATGGTTTTGCACAAGAATCAAGCCTTTCCTCACCCTTCTCAGACATTTTCTCTTGAACGCTGACTTTACTTTCTTCTGAATCATGTCTCAGTATTATAGGCTATTGGTTAAGAGTTAGCTCTCCAAATAATCGTAGAAAATCGGACTCGGCACACTCCACTCGTTGGTGATGCTTTTGAGACTAATTGTAAGCTTTCCCAGCCCGCAAGTAAGAATGAATTCTTTGTTCATCTGAGAAAATGTTTATGTGTTGGTTTTACACTCACGGAAAGTAAAAATCAGATCACAGAACGTTGTTCTTGAAAAGTACATTCTTCGAGCGGACATATCATCCAAACTAAAATTTTGAAGGCTATGTGCACATATAAATAAAAAAACTGAATAACATTTTTTTTGCAAAGTTAGAAGCTACTACTTGCGAAAGTTTTAATTGCCGCCATTAAGAGCTTCTTTCATTAAATCGTTTATTTGATTAAATATTGAATGTCTCGCTTGATTAAATCCTAACATTTCTCAAGACACGAATTACAGATCACTACATATTACAAATCAAGTGTTCCATTGTTAGTTTCGTTAATCTAATGGTGTCAAATGAGTTTTTTCTATTATTCCGAAAGACTGTTTATTCCCAAGCGGAATTCCCATTTGCTTTAGGACTCATTTGGGCAATGATGACTAATTCCTGTCTAACCTACTTTCCTGCGAGTCTCGTTTGACTGATCGCCTCTGATGATGTTTTTCTCTGTCTCCGAACACTAATCCTACACAAAGACTAACAGTTTAACTTGATTTTAAGGTAATTATGGTCTTTAGAAATTAGTGATAGGTTTTGATCAATTATTAAATTTTAGTTTCTGTAGATAGATACCAAGAACTTTGACATAGATCATTCTCGGTATTTGTACCATTGTTGTACCAAATGATCTCTTTGCACAAAAGGTGTATTTATTTAGATTATAGATTTTAAATATTAACCTGTAACGTTCGATATTAATTATTGGAATATGTACTGATCGAGAGTGTATTTAAATCATTACATTTCTTAAATATATAACAATAAAACAAAAAATTCAGCTGTGAATTTGGACAAATATTCTGACTGCTTGTCACGCGATTTCCAAGTACATCTGAAATTAATCTCTGCAAATATCTGATCCAATGATCTAAATCAATATTGTTTTTTTTTAAAAAAAAAAAATGTTGAAACAATTTCATGCTACTGATTTAAATTTCGAAATATATGCAAATTACAAATATGTATCAAAAATACGTAATTTTTCAAGATATTTTGTTAAAGAATTTTCGGTAAGAGGGCTAAAGAAATGAAAATAAAAAAATGTGAACAAATTGAAATAACTCTATAGTAAATTAATTGCATATGAATTTTTTTTAAAATGATTCCCTAAGTTTAGAGAATGTTTCTCAGGCTATGTTGAAAAAAATCTTTATATTTGCTTGCGTTTTACGACTATTTGTCAATCAGAAAATAGTTAAGCAGTTATTTTACCTCAGAAATTAAAAATGTGTAGAATTCTGTGAAGTCGCCCTTTCTGTTTAAAACGCACTGTGTTGATCCTGGTTGCCTTTTTCTTCCTAAATCCTCCTCTCACTTAAAAGAACGGTAGCGTTACAAATTTGTAATTAATTAAAGAGGTTTCATACTTTATTTTGGTATTTTTTTTGTAAAGATTATTAGCGAATTCCTAAGGCCCAAAAGGTAATTAGACTTTATTTTAGTATACACATTTACAATTTCTTCACGGCAACGCAGTCGCGGTAGATTAGGGGTCGTGGACTCACAGTCGGCTTTGACGAGTAGTGGATTCCAGCCTTGATAGATCTGGTCGAGGTTCCAAGTCCTTCCATTTGCGTGGTGTAGAAATTTGGAGAGGGAGGCGTGAATTCAGAAATCGTCCTTATCACTCGATCGAGGCTAAGAATTAAAAAGTTCGCCGTTAGATGCCCTTGTTTTGCTTTTTAGGGAGACATTAATAAAAATTTCCAAGTATCATTCTTCATAACGACTGTAGACTTACCTACCTATTTCACATTACAAAAATGATTCATTAGATATAAGAGACTTATCCGCAGATAAGCTATCGAGATTTAATGCAAGCTTCTGGTACATTTAAGTAATAATAATCATTATAACTTATTTTATATCTGTCATTTTCTTTCGTGATATTTCATAATTTTACACATTGCTTATAAATCATTACCACATTTATAGGACTTTCGTATATTTTATTTTTTGATCAGTATGTACATAGTGTTAGAACTGAAACCATAAATAAGTTGATGAATAATTCCATCTTACCACTGAAATTGCGGCAAATAAAGACATAGCAGAATTCGTACATGCGAAAGCTAATAAAAAGCTAGAGGTTTGATAGTATTTATCAATATTTGTTCACTAATATATGCTAAGCAAAAAAGACGATAAGTACAACTTTTGTAGTAGGAGCGAATGGAAACAGGTATCAAGGGGGAAAAAGCACTAAGCATCAAAATTAGAACAAATGGAAAACGGAATGGAAATTTGATTGATTGACTGATTTATTCATTTCACCCATTTATTCATTCATTCACCTGTCAATTCCCTCATTCATACGCTCATCCCTCATTCATTCACTCACTCACTTATTCACTCACTTTTCATTCAACACATACACACATTCACTTATACATTCCTCCCCCCCTTTTTCTCCCTCGCTTATTTATTTATTTTAATCAGAAAATATATACAGAAAAAACTATTTCGAAAAAATCTCAGACGATCACTTCGTCGTTTTCTAAAACTACAGCTCCTTATTATGACTGGCTTATTGACATTTACAAATTCTTTTACATGATTCATATGGGTCTTCGAGGATAGGAGGTAATTTAGGTATATTTTCTTACATAATTTCCCCCAGATATCTTAGCTGCAATTAATCTCTTTCATCAGATATTTTTTGCGTGACTTCTGAGACCATTGTGAAAGGATTTCATTGGGGAAGATGGAGAAAAACCAACATTTAATTTTACGCAGATTGTGACATTGGGCTTTTCGCGGTTTCTCTTCACTAATCTTGGGGACTTTTAATTGAGATTGATTGTTTTTGCTAAACAACCTTTGCCCAACCAAAAATGAAACGTTATTATGTAAAGCAGGTAGAAATGAAGTGAAGCGGTAGAGTTAGGAAATATATAAACTCCGAATGAAAGTAACGAGTGAGAGAGGCTGAAGGAGAAGTGAAGCTGAAGTTATAGATAAGCGGAAGGAGGAGTGGAAAGAGAGGTTGGAATAGAGGGTTAGATTAGAGATTGTTTCAAAACGTTCATTTACTACTGTTTTCAACAGTTGATCCAGAGTCTAAGTTGCAGTCGAGGAAGGATTATTGGTAAGAGTCTGTTAGATTACTATAGGTGGGTTAAATTGAGGTTAATAGAAATATTCCCCCGGAGAGCACAGTGAGTTGTTGTCATAGTAAATATATGTTAATAAATTCCTTAAAGATTGTTCTAGTGTCTCTTTAATTATTGTGTCGTAGTATTTAATAATTGAATCCAGTGATGGTACAAGATGAAGCCCGGGTCGAGCGGATGGGACATTTATGTTCCCATCAATAGTTGCATACTAATATGCGATGAGCACTTCTTGTTTTACTGTGTGACGTCATCAATAATAACCGCTACGTCAAGACTTATGTTTTGATACAATAAACTCCAAATTGCTGAGAGTGCCACCTTTCGTTTTTTCTTTAATAATTTTCCTATCTAAAGTAACACTCATTGGTTGATTAATAAAACTCACAAACTACATAATCGGAGATAAGAACCGTTTTTCAAAATAAAATGAAAAACTGAAAACCTTTCATTTCTTGAACTCCATTAACTAACATTAATTTTTAATTTTGCTTCATAACCTTTAAGCTTTTATTCTATACTAAGTTAAATGGTTTACAGAAATATCTAACTTTTTTAAGATTATAACTGGTCTAAATTTAGTATTTTTCATCGAATTGAATTCTATGACCAACATTGAATACAATGAAAGGGGAAGACAAATTCTTCAAGAACACTTTTTTTTCATAAATATATATCACTCGGTAAAGTCTAGAAAAAAAACTTTTATCAGAACTGTTTCAAAATAAAACAAAAATTTCATTTTTTTTAGCATAAAATATTTCATTAATTTCTTAATAAATTTTTCGAGAATAACAAAATGTAGGAAGTGTACTCGGCAAACACAGACAGTTCAGCATTAATACTTAAGAATAAACACATTTTCCTAGCTCTTCCTGCCTCCTTTGGCTTCACCTACGGGGACTAAGACCTCACAACATGGGATGCTCCACCTAATAAAAGAATGCAAAATATCCCTTGAGAGACACCAAACATATTCTGGTTGTTCTATACATAGTAACATTCTTGGTAGACCATCTTTATTGAGATCTATTCCTGGTCAAGTGAAAAACTTCTGGAGGAACCTCCTGAGGGAAGAGGGAAAGGGGTACAGGAGGATGGGGGAGGGAGATTCGAGAGTTAGCTTGGTCTCCAGGGATGCAGAGTTCATTTTCTATTCTGAAGCTGTCTCGAGTTAGTACTGTAATGGTATCTAAGGTCTTATCCATAAAAGAGTTGTAGATCTCTTGCCGATTTCCGGAGGAAACATTCTCTCACATTTTATAAAATGTTATTTTAAAATTTTGTTTAAAATCAATTGTACTTTTTAGGAGGTAATGTTTCACTTTATTTTAAGAATAGTAGTAATGTATTCTAATTCTAGGTGAAATGAGAATGAATGTGTATACAGAGATCATATACTAACCTGTTATTATCAACATTTTCCCTATAAAATAAATGATCATGATAGTAATGGTCATGATCCCAAACTTACGGACGGCTTGATTTTCATCGAGTAGTTGATTCGAGCCCTGATGTCACTAAAGGACCCCCCCCCCATGTAGCGGGGTTATGCACGTTAAATCTGGTCGAGCTCCCAGGTCCTCTTGATGGCATAGTGTTAAGGTTAGAGAGAAAGGGTCTAGCTCAGGTATCGTACCCGTTACTTGACCGAGATTCCAAATTACAATGTCCATCACAATTTGCCCCCCCTATTCATTCTATATACTACTAAAATTTGCAATTTATATCAATCAATCTTTTATTCAGGATGTAAAATCTTTAATTTTTATATTTTCCCTCTAACTTTATGTATTACATACATGTTATTATCATGTTGGGAGCTTTAATCCTGATGTTATTAAAGACCCATTGTACAAAGCGGTAAGCTCTATAAATTTCATTAAACTTTAATCAAAATATTTCAATTAATTTATGATTAAGCACGACTACATTATTAGTTTATAGAAATATATACTTTATTTTCAATTATCTTTGTGACATACTACTAAACCCAGACATATTTTTCTTTTCATGCTGATGCGCCTTTTTACTTTTATATCATTGATAAAAGATATTAAAAAAAATTTCAGTAAAAATGTATTCTACGAAAAAAACACCCACATAAACAAAATCAACTTATTTAGAAAATTAAAATAAATAACAAGCCTTAATGTATTGATCAATATTCATTTCAAGAAGTGAAAAAAGGGACCGTATATTATAATTAGGATAGTTAAAAGTTAACTAAAATCTGTTGAACTTTGTTATGCATCTCAGTATTTAATTAGAGACGCGGGGATATTTATAGCAACCTTTTATAATCTTATTTTTAAGCAGTAAATGTGACACGTGTCGAAAGTAATACTTGTAAGGTTTCTGTTTTTTAAAAACGTACACAAAAAAATCTGTAGCTAATTTAAGCTCATAATTTCTTGCATCCACATAAGTGCTCGTGTACCAAATTAATATAATTTGTGTATTATGTCGAATTTTTAAGAAACCGATGGACAGATTTTAATGAAATTTGATATATGAATATACAATTACAACATAGAAAGAAATATACAGTTCCAAAGTCATTTTATGTAAGCATAATTATGATTAAGGTTCAAAGTTTATAGTGTAGGGATGTCCAAAATTCAAGCTTTGATACTGAACTGAAAAATAGTCTAATATGGGGTATGGTTCCCTATCACAGTCAGATAGGTCCCACAGCTTGACTGGACTGGGAGCAGTTAAGAAGTCACTTTGGGAATATGAATGAAATATGAATCATAAGTATATTGAGATAAAATATACTAATCAGTTACTTACAATTATTTTCTTTTCAAAAAAGTGACCACGCTAACCACTGTCATGGGCATGGACTCGCCGCCGAGTTAGGTTTCTATCGAGATATGAGTTTGAGTCCAGATGACACTAATGACCACATTAAATCCGGTCTAATTTCCAAGTTCTCCCATTGGTATGGTGTAGAATTATACACAGAGAGGGAGCAACTGGGGTGTCATCCTCATCACATAACCGAGGCTCAAAATTATGAGGTCTGTCGCTAATAGCCCTCGCTGCTGCTTCTCAGTGCGGCTTTAATAAGCAATCAATCAAATCAGAAGAGCGATTTGTTTACTGCTACCTTATTTGAAAAAATTTGAAATTATTATAAGGGCGTCTCTTAAATATATGGGTTAATGATTTTTGGCTAATAAGAAAAGTACTTGAGCATTAACAAAAATAATTGATTTATAAATTATTATGAATTTAAAAAATAAATAATTAAAAGTTTGTTTGTATTTATTAGCAAGAATAAACATGAGTTAATAAGAAATATTTTGACACAAAAGTATGTGAACAGCAATAGAAATTGCAATTATAAGTTCAAAATCAGAAAATTTGCTAATCCGAAGCACTTTTCCCGAGATATAATGGCTGTAGAATAACAAAAATAAAATCACGAATCAATTTTTCGATTATTGCTATAAGCCTCACAACATTAAGTTCTCACAAGTTGATAAAATCGAAATTTTGAGTTTAGAGTGTAAATGAATGAAGGTTCGAAATTTTTAAGCACATATAATGCAGCAGATGGGTTGTATACAATATATTGTAGTTACGTAGCATAGCTAGAGTAAGGCAACTTGAAGAGAGAGAGACCAAAAAACTTTGACAAGCTTTGGCGGGCTGTTTCAAGAAATGTCTAACCATCGAATTGCTAATAGTCTTTCTCTCCCAGTATCTATATCTACACCTTATCGTCATTAATAAGAAATTGAAATTTATTGTACTATAAATCAATATCCCAATGCTCGATGTACATCATAGAATGGCGCGATTATTGGGCTAAGAAACACCTGCATTGTGATTGGTTAGCATTTCTGTTCAATGATAGAAAGAAATTCAATATCGATGGTCAAGACAGGTGGATCAGTTATTGTGTGAGGTACTTTCTATTTCAGCAACAGAACTTAAATGTTTTTTACTAATTCATCAATGTTCAGAAAATTATCATTATGTATTCCAGACTCATTTGTTCCAAATTTCAAAATTCAGCTGTATTTGGAAAAGTTCTGGACGGTGTAATTGGACATTCCAGAAGGGCAACACTTCGATTCCGCATTAATGAAAAGTTCGTTTATACAATTAAAGTACAATTATACATTGACTAGTTATTGCCTTGGATCTTATCCTTGTTGAAAATATTTGATGGAAATTAGCACAAGATGTGCACACATGGACTCCAATTTTTAATACTGCTAGACTAAAAGCAGCAAATTGACTAGAGTAGTTTTATTCAAAACTTGATTTATGCGAACCTTAGTTCTAAGCATGTCACGCATCGGATATTCAAATTAATTGAAAAACAATTTCAAAATTTGAGCTATAATGGAGAAAACTCTATTTTTGCACATATTTTTGGGCCACTGTATTTATTTATTTTGATTTCTCCCCTAAAAGTGTAAACATTATATGGTATATCAGTACTATATTAAATTGTAATTGGGGTTTTCTAGATGGATTATTTTTCTTCTGTTCCCTAAATTTATATAAAGCTATTTATCCTAAGAAATCTCCTGTACGTATACTTATGAGATGCGCTGTATATACATTAAATAACATGAGTATTAGATTTAACATGTAGTAATCTCCATTACTTTACAAGATAAGTATTTGCGAAATCGATATTAAGTTCTAAGAAAATACAAATTAAAGGAATAGCCTGATCTCTTTGATATTTCACACATTCATAATTTCAATTAAAAGTACTCAAATTACCTAATAAGAATTTGATTTATAATCAGGTGTGTTTAGAGTATTTTTGAACTAATAACATTTTAGAGTACTAATAAGTTACTGATCTCCCAATTCTTAGTCGAGGTGAAGTGACTAAGATTTACCTCAAACCCTACTTTTCACAGTAATGCACATTTAAAGATTATAAATAAGATTTCTTTCCAAGTCTAGTTGAGCTCTATAGGCTTCAAAACCATAAAACTTGACACGAAATACTCTTTTTTGATCTTCTTCCTTGCATGAGAAGAATGGCCACTCTGCTCGGCACCCGGGACTCTGTACTCGTATTTGTAGAAATTGTCACTTCAGACTGCCCCCCCCACTAACGCCAAGTTATGGGGGGGGGCACTCTATGGACCGCAAGGTGTTTTTAATTTTTGAATAATTTATGTCGCACTAGAAGCAACACAAGGGTTATTATTGATGACGGTCCTCGTAATTTTGAATCTCGGTCAAGTGACGAGGACGATACCTGAGCTGGAAACTCCCTCTCATAACTTCCTCTCCACACCAACGGGAGGACTTTGGGCCCCGACAGATTTATCGCGCATCAGACCCGGCTACACCGCGGATTTTTAATGGCATAAAGTATCGAACCCGCGACTCAATGAAAACCGCCGGCCAGGAGTCTGAAACCATGACCACCAGACTACCGCGGCCTCCTCAATAGGGTGTACTCCCTCACTTCCACCTCCCCGAAAACGAATAAGTGATCTCTCGGTCTTACGTACGGGTCCCGTATTTGATTTTTTATGCGAGGTTATTAAGCCCCATTCTTCTGCAAGGTCTTGACGAGGGATACGGTCCCAGGAAATCGTAAGAACATACTTTTTATATTCTCGGAAATTATATTTCATTCTTGGGAACAAAATCGCATGTACAGAAAGAAATAAACTATCAGCAAAACATTAGATTTAGAACTTGAATGCAGTTTAACAATATGTTATGTTTTATACTGCTCATGCAGAAAAAAATAATCTGTGACTAATGTAAATGAGACAATGAAAAAATAAGGAATGTTGCATTATTATTCAGAGAATCACCTCTCGAGAATGGTATTTTACAAAATTATGTTGAAAAGGAGTGTGGCTATGGTTTATTTGACACCAAAATATGCTAGGTTAGTTTATTGGCAATTATTGAAAGAATTTTAGAGATAAAATCGACAATTTCAAAATCATTAATTAATATTAAAGAACAACATTTTTTGTCTGATATAGAATTTCAAATTCTAACTGCTATTGAAGCAGCTTTGAAGCCAGCGAAACTTGACCTAGTAAAACAATTCACTCCAAACACGACTTCAATAACTGATGAAAAAGTACTTGGTTTCATTATTGGAGAGTCCAACGCACAAAACTCTGAATTTACTGAATATAAAATGTTTTCTAGTCCAAAGAATTAGTGCGAGACGCAATATTAGTCTATTTAGATTAATGCAATATCTAAATTTTAGTACTAAGTATGATGCAATTAATGTTGATCTTTCGCATCTGTCACCTTAACACTCTTTGATTCAACAAAATTAAAATAATTATGAAAAGGACTTATTACTAGGAAGACGAATCGCTAACCAATCCAGAAGAAGGGAACATAAAAATTTTGGAAGAGAAAAATTTAACGTAGGATGAAAAATAAGAAAATGCTAACCACTCAAAGACAAAGGTCCACCTTTGCTCTACTTGAAATAGTTTTGGATTGAATAAGATAGCGAAGCAAGAATTTTAGTTATTTTCAACTCAATAACAAATCAATCGTCATATGCGAGTATTATGAAACTGAGTGAGGCCTTGAAAACTATTCCTCCGACATCAGTTGAAACTGAAAATGCATTTTCTACTGTCGAATTCTATACAATAAAACGTAGAAATAGGCTAGATGATAAAAGGACCGATTGTTTATGCTTTCTTAAATAATACTTTGAAAAAAAAAATTAATAAATTTTATTTGTATTTTGAAGCTCAATATATAAGGGAATATAAATTTATAGTTATGAATATTCTGATTTTGTGTAAATATGATTGAAATCTATTAAAAGTAACTAAGTTTTATATATATTTTTTTCTAATTATGATTCATTCCCGGCAAGGAAAAAAAGAGCGAGAAATCAAAACCATAATTATGAAGCCTTATTATTTTTACTATACATAAATATGAAGCCTTATTCTATTTATTAATCACTTGTAATTATTCTCCATATGAAGCTTTCGTGAAACCAGTTTTCGACTCTAAAATTCAATTTGATGCCGTAACTATAGCCTATCTATTATCTAGGAAGATCCAAAGTTTACCAATAATATTTCAAAAAGATCATAAAGCCCTATTATATGTAATAGGTTGACACAGAATACTATTTTCTCTTATAAAGCCTTGGTGGAACCATTTCTCAAATCCAAGATTCCAAATGATATCGTGGCTATGGATTATCTCTTATCTGGAAATATCTAAAGTTTATAAGTAATCTTTCATAAACACCATAAAGCCCTATTATATGTAATGTGACACAGAATGAGTTATTATACCTGCTAGAGCTTTGGTGAAACCAATTCTCGAAACTGAGACTCAATTTGAAATCGTTACTATGGTCAGCATTTTATTAGAGAAGATTCAATGTCTATCAGCAATATTTTAAAAAAATACTATTATGTAACTATTATGCCCTATTATATGTAATATGAAATAGAAAGAGTTTTGGTAGAACCAATTCTCAAATCCAAGACTCAACTTAACATCCTGGCTATGGACTATCTCTTATATGGAAAGATCTAACGTTTACTAGAAACATATCAGTATTTATTCCACAGTCGCTTCGATTGTCTCTTCTGACATATCTTAACCGAAAGTACAATTAGGCCTAGGGTTTTTAAAATTGATCAATAATTAATATTTTTTATAAGGAGATACCTGAAAATAGAATTTAAAAAATAATTTCATTCATCTGACATGTAACTTCTTAATAAATATTTAACAATATTTTAGAATTATTCATTCAAGCTCTGTTCCTTTTTAACGCTGTAGGAGCAAACAATTCGTTAACTATGCAGAATTTTTCATGAATGACTCTTCTCAGAAAATTGAACTTATATGTAATTTAATGAATGGTCGTAAGAATAAAGAATACACATTACTACGAGTCACGCAAACTTCAAACAGAATTGCAGAAGTGCTATTACTTTAATTGCACTTAAGAGAGTAAAATTTATTTTCATTGCTATATAAAGGAGTTAAAAATAAACTCACAATTTGCCTTTTTTTTCTTCTTATTCTTTTATATACTTAAAACCTTTTGATTGCAGCTATTTCTATGAATCAGTTCAGTGAAATGAAATGAAAATATCTATACTATTTAGTTAATCGTTTAATTGCATTCTTATTTTACAATTGAAATAAAGATAAAAATTATATATATGCTTATATTTTAAATCATAGTCTCAAACATTTTCTAATTTCGTTATAAATTAATTAATAGTTTCAATTATTGAAATTTAAAGATTGAAATTCAAAATATTCAGCAACATTCGTAACCCAAGAATTGTAGCAGTCCATGTTCAAAAGCATGAAAACAATGAAAAATAATTAAGTCGATTCAGAAAGCAAAAGTCTTAAATTCATTTGAGATGACGGTTCAAAATTTTGATGTGAGAACGATAACCTAGTGGTTATGGTTGCAGGCGCATGGATGGGGTTGTTTTTGTCGAGTCATGGGTTCGAGCCCTATTACCATTAAAAACCTGGCATGTAGCAGGGGCGAGGCACGATAAATTTGTCATCTCCCAAGTCTTCCCGTGGAGGTGGAGTGGAAGTTTGGAGAAGGATGTTCCAGCTCAGATGTCATCCTCGTCACTTGATTGAAGCTCAAAATAACGAAGTTCAGTGTAACGTTCAGAAACAATCACATATCAAATCAAAATTTTGACTGTTTATTAACGCACTGAAAAGGCACACGAGGCTTATTGACCACGGACCTGGTAATTTTGAACCTCGATCAACTAACAAGGAAGACACATAAAATGACACCTCCCTCACCATACTTCGACACCAACGCCAACGGGTGAACTTAAGACCTAGACGAAATTTAACTCACATTAGCACCGCTACACAGGGAAATTTAGCGGCATCATAGATCGATAAATGCATTGCCAGTGGCGATATCGCGACCATGACCACTAAGCTTCCGCGACCACAGGACGGTCTAAAATGAACTCATGTTAGTAATCGGGAATGATAATAGAATAACTGAATTTCTTTTTGTAAATTAATCGTATTTTTAAGATATCCATGAATATGACTTCCAAAACACATCCGAGAATATGATTTCACACCCTCAAAATATCTTCGTCATAAATATTCTGGCTGGCTAGATAATCCACGTCTTGTTGGGAGCAGATGTACTGGGAAAAACCTACTGTATTTATTGCTGCTTTCTGTCTGGTATATTCTTATGGATTTAAACTTATCCGCGATGTCGCAATTTGACGATGACAACTCGTCAAGGCAGCAATGAAACCAATGAATCAGTTGTTTTGGGCTGTTTAATAGATATAGGCACACAATGTTAATAACAATTCGCCTTAGTAACTCAATTTATCGCCAAAAAGAGAGGTAACATTTTACAAACCTGATAAATATCAAACGAAAGTCATTGACTTCGTTTTAAGTAGTCACGGGACACAAAATTTATGTTTGAGGACAAAAACACATCTGGAAAATACAGTAAGCGGTAATCTATCATTAACAATAAAGTTATTTAAATTGAAAAAAAATATAATTTTAATAACTTAGTGTAGGAATACGAATATAGCTTCAGTAGAAAAAAGCAGCCCATGACAATGTGACATAAATAAAAATTTCTTCCATAATTAATAAATTTGGAGAACATTTTATGTGGTGATGTAACTTCTGTGCGGGAAACTTAGCCCCGTTACAATGAGTTGAGGATAAAAAATACTTTTTTATTAAATAAGGTATAAAAATCTTTCATAGGAATGTTACTGATATGCGTGAAAAGGCAAACCGTTACAATGTGACACAAATAAAAAATTATTTTGTGTTAAATAAATTAGTAAAACGTATTATGGGAACGTAACTTCTATGTGAAAAAAGCAAACCCATTACAGTGTGATGTAAATTTAAAAAAAATGGATTTTTTAAAAAAAATAAATTAGTAAAACATTTAGGGGGATATAACTGCTATGTGCAAAAGCAACCTAATACAATTTGACAGAATTAAAAATTATTTTTCTAATAAATAAATTAGAAAAATCTTTCAACACATTTATTTTAAAATATCTTCATTATTCCACAGAAAATAACCTTTGAATCTTTCTAAACTGTATAAAAAGAGAAGATTATATATTTTATTTGTATAGCAATTCAAATGAGAATATGTTCACTTTAAGAAAGGAACGATTTTTATAAATAAATGTCTAGATCCCCTTAGAAATAAAAAGTACGACTGGTGACAATATGGATTAAACACAATGAATTGGAAGAGTTAAAAGAATAATCACGCAACTCTGTTTTAATGAAGCATTAAGGAAAGTCATTTATTTTACATGTTGGGAATAATATTTCGTTATATAGTGTTACAAAATGGAACAATGTACTCGCGAAAAGAATGATATTAACAAAATGTTATTTGTAATGAAATGGCATTATGAAATAAAGCAACAAATACATGATTTGTCCAATAAGTATCATGACTGATTCTTTCTCACTATTGGGAAAATACACGGTAGTCTCTCTATCTCCCTAATTCCAGAGTAGAAAAACTGTTATATAAGCTTGGAGACCCGTATCAGCTGCCTATGAGCTTTTGGAGTGGGAAGATTTCCATCAAGTGCAAATATATTTGATGCTTATGTTGAAAGTGAAAATGCTGCGAACCATCCAATAACGCTTTGTCAACAAATTTTGCGTTTAATTGAAAAAATATACTTCAGAAATTTTCTATTATATCCGTCAGAATCACAAGAGCAAAATAATGTCCAGAACATACGTTTTTGCATGGCATTAAAAACTCAAAGGTGACAAGGAAGATGTTAATGTTCGTCTTTTTTATGTGTGAGAGTTGTCTACAAGGAGTATGTGCTTGCGGATCAAACAATGAACAGTATATTTCATAGCGAAGTACTGGAAAGCTTGAGGATTAGAGTCCAACGTGTCCGAAGGATATCGCCGATACCTAAATGTCCCTTCAAGACAATGCGCCCTGTCAAATATCGTGCATTGTGTGGGAAGTATTGACAAACACGAAGTCGCAGTGGTCTTCAACTATTCGAAATTTCATACCCGGATTTTTCTATTATTTTCCCCTTGGATTTAAAAAAAAAGTCTAAAATTCGTCTTTTCGGGATGATGATGTGGTTCAAGTGGCTACGACGGGTTACTTGAACAGCCTTGTGGTTACTGACTCCCAAGGTATGAATTAAAACTATAAAAAGCTCTGAAAACGATGTATTGATAATATTTTGAAAGTTATTAACACTCATTGCACATAAATAATCAATACATTTCTTTTTATGTCTTAAGTCCAGACACTTATTATACAAACCCTATATTTAATATTTTTCTCTCAAACTTTTGCTTAGTATTGTGCTTTCTTTACATGACAGAAAATTCTGAAGCAATTGTAATTTGCTTAATCCTTGCGTCTACTATAAATCGATGTTTTCAAAGTGCTGAAATTAATTTTATTTTATGCGTATGTGATTAGTTTTATTTTTGTATTTTATCTTGTATTTCTGACATATTTAGAGCTTCGACTCATTCTGAAATTAAAAAAAAATAATTGAAAAGCCAGTGACGTACTGTTTACGCCAGCATCTGATTTTAGCTAGATTTTTCTCCAGTAAAATCTTTTTTCAAAAATTCTTCATTTCTTACTTTTTAAAACTAAAAAAAGATTAATTTGATTCCATAGCAGATCGTTTCGAAAACTCGAGCATAGACTGCGTTCGGTAGGATATAAATAAATAATCTGATTATGTCTTAAAAGTATTCATAAAAAGGCAGCACACCCACACCAAATACTTCACTTAAAAATTCATTCTCTAAAATTATCTGCATTTCTCAAATTTTATGATATATTTGCGCATGGATAAAAATATGAAATTACTCTTTATAAATATGGATGCAAAACATAGGAGGATTTTTATAAAGACAAAACAAAGCGAAAAGATTTTTGCACATTACACTAACCAATATGAATATAATGCTGGTGGAGTTTAAGGGTGGCTGCGATATCCTAGATCCTAGTTGGTACAGTCAACTCAGTGACGGACCGTGTTGTGACATGTAACATAGCAAGAGGTGGTCCAACACGTTATTAAAGTTACACCGTATTTGTAAAAAGCACACACTGTATTAATTTAATTGTCTTGATTTTGGGATCAAGTGAATCTCTCATCTGTATTATTATAAGTATTAAATTTCATTTAATGCGAAGCTCCTTTCTTGATACGTTATATTTAATTTGTAATATTCTTCTATGTATATATATATGCCGCATTTTCCGGAGTATAACGCACACTTGAAATACGAAAAATAAGATACCAATTTACGATTGCACTGTATTTTATGTTAAAATGATAGATGTTAAAATAATAGATTAAAAACTGAAGAAAATATAAACGTACAAAAATTAGTTTTATACATGAGCATGAATGCTGTTTCTTTAAAAGAATTGAAATATCAATGGAAGTGAAAACATTTCATCCCTTTAGTCATATCCATGCTGCAGCACGATATCCATTTTCTGTCGTAAAATAAATTACTTTGCATTTGAAACCTGCATTAAGTTTATTTCGTTTGGAAGAACCCATATTTACTACTAAACTGAACACTAGGTGAATTATATTTCAAATAAAGCAGATACGATTAACAAAATCCATTTCAAAATCACGGCTTCAAATTACTGTGGAAAGAGAAAACCTCTCACTCCTAATTCAGCGAATTCATTCGGCGAGATGCGTTCTTACCCCAAATTATGTTCCCATTTTTTCTAAAATCTAGAATAACATTCTAGCACACGTCTGCATAGAATACAATCCCTTCTTGTTTGCAGAATTATTTACTTTCTCCAGATTCCCTCCTTCCCACACCATATATCGTTTCCCTTATCGCTTGCGAATTCAGCATACCATTTTTCTCGAAAGCCTGAAAAATTCCTTCGAATAATTGACTTCATCAAATAAGAGCATCACACAAGTACATTTCTATTTTCTTCGAAGACAAAAATGTGTGCGTTATATGACGAATGTATCAAAAATTAAAAGATGTAGTTTGTAATTATATCTGTGCATTATACGTCAGAATATACTGTACATATAATACTTATTTATTTATCATGGTGGTAGGATAATATATTAACCGAATATTCTACACTAATTATTATAAATTACTAGTTATTGACATCATCTTCAGGGGAGTTTAATCCTATTAGTATTTAGTCTTCTCCGAATAAAAATATTCAACACATCCCTTACGATTCCAACCTCCTGTTCTCTGTACTGAACATAGCAGGCTTTCTTCTTGCTTTACTTTGTTGAGATCTTTTTCCCGGCCAAATGAAAAAGATCACTCTTTTGGAGATTCTTTCCGGAGGAGGCGTAAATTCTCTAGAGATTATAGTCTCCTCTTCTATTCTGGGATGATCTGGAGTTAGTGACTCTAATGATTCCCGAGGCCTTGACAAAACCAGAAGGTGTAGATAGCAGGCTGAATCCGAAAAGAAACTGTCTCGTATTTTATTAAAAGGCGTAGTTTCTAGTACCAGGCGTCTTCTTTTTTGTGCATTAATGTTTTTAATTATTTAAAAGGAAGACAAATTTGATTCTTTAGAAGGAAAAGAGAAAAAAAATATTTAGAATTTACAATAACGAGAATTAAAAATGTTATTTTAATCAATTATTAGTTTTGAATTGGATTGCTTTTGATATTGAAAAAAATAACTTCTTAGTATTTCAGACTAGTTTATTATAATTCTCTTATTATCAGTATATGAGTGAAATATTGATAATAAAACTGTATGTATATTATAATTAATATACATTGAGATGAGCTGAGAAGTCGGTATTGTATCTCAACTCTTTTTTTTTTTCTTCTTATTAATTTCGATTACTTTAAAGGAGATATTTAAGGTAAGTTAGCTGAACTTTGAATGATGCTTATAAACTTTTGTAAGATAAAACCAAAACTGATTATAAAACTAAGTCTAGAAACTGGGAATAACCCACTGCCAAGATATATCTCCTTACTAGTAAAAAGGTGCCAAAAATGGAACAAATATTTTAATTATGTAAAATTGCTATAACTGAATGTGTTTTAAAGACTCAAATTATTTTCAGTTTTGTTTATATTACGTAAATCAGTGATTATACAACAATTGTGACCGAGTTAAATGTTACGAAAATTCAGTTATTTCAATATACATCGCAGTAATTTGTATTAATTTTCTGCATAATTTATATTAACATTCTTAAGATATCTGCCAACCTTTAAATCGCGATTTTCGGTCAAAAAGTTGATTTTTTTTTATTTACGATCAGTTATTAAAGCCGGATTTCTTAGCTTTCCAGGACAGTTTCAATTTTGTTTCTATCTTACATAACAGGTCAATTGAAAAGTCCCCGGCCTACCATAGTAAAACACACTTTTTTGGTAAAATTAGTTTTTTTAATTCAACATAATTCCTTTCAAGAGTGATACACTGATTATAGCGAACCTCCAACTTTTCGATACCATTTTTGTAGTACGATTTGTCCTTTGCTTCAAAATAGGCCTCAGTTTCGGCGATCACCTCTTCATTCGACGAAAATTTCTTCCCAGCGAGCATTCTTTTGAGATCTGAGAACAGGAAATAGTCGCTGGGGGCCAGATGTGGAGAATACGGTGGATGAGAAAGCCATTCGAAGCCCAATTCATGAATTTTTGCCATCGTTTTCACTGACTTGTGACACGGTGCATTGTCTTGGTGAAGCAGCACTTTCATTTTCTTCAAATTCGGCCATTTTTCTTCCTTCAAACGGCCCAATAAAGCTATGTAATAGTCGCTGTTGATGGTCCTTCCTTTTTCAAGGTAGTCAATGAAAATTATTCCATGCGCATCCCAAAATACAGACGCCATAACCTTGCCAGCCGACTGTTGCATTTTCCCACGCTTTGGAGCGGGTTCATCGTGTGCAGTCCACTCGGATGACTGTCGATTGGACTTCGGAGTGAAATGATGGAGCCATGTTTCATCCATTGCCACATATCGACGCAAAACCTCGGGTTTATTACGCTTGATCATCTTCAAACACTGCTCCAAATCATCAACTCGTTGTTGTTTTTGGTCAAAAGTGAGCTAGCGCGGCACCCACTTTGCACAGAGCTTTCTCATACCCAAATATTCGTGAATGATAGGATGTACACGTTCAGTTGATATCTTTAGAGTATCTGCTATTTCATTCAATTTCAATTTATGGTCATTCAAAATCATTTTGTGGATTTTTTTAATGTTTTCGTCGGTAACAACCTCTTTTAGGCATCCACCGTCTTCAGTGCTCATTTAACCACGTCTTAACTTAGCATACCAATCCTTGATGGTGGGGCAGTGTCCAGAAACTCGGCATCAAGCCAAGTTTTTGCTTCAACTGTATTTTTTCCCTTCAAAAAGCAATATTTTATCAACACGCGAAATTCCTTTTTATCCATTTTTTTCACAATAACAAAAGTTGCTTCACTCAAAATGCTATAATTCACAAACTAATGATCCGACAGCTGTCAAATTTATACACGCATCTTTTGAGGGTTAGTGCTAACTAAAATACATATGTATTTAATTCTAGTAGGGCCATCTATGTGTCAGGCCGGGGACTTTTTAATTATAAGCATTTTAATTATAGTATGTGTCAAATTTTAGAACTGGAAGTAGCATTCTGCTACTGGAAATGATACTTTAAAGTTTGTTTTTCATTGATATCTTACGTATTTAATATCGCCATCAAAATATCTTTCAACATGTAAGATGAATTTTTCAAGACCCAAAAGGCAAATGAATCGTTTAATAGTGTAATATGATATAGAGTACTAAAGGAAGTTTTTGTTTGTTTGAACGCTGTGAAATTGGGTGCATATGATGCAATTATACAATTTAACGAAGGTCATCAAGGCTACTTAAAAGTCTTAAATAAGCTGAACATTGAAAATCCGGGCTACTTCACTGTAAAGAAATACAAAAAGTTGGATTACAATCGAATCAGGGATTTGAAACGTTATACAACACCTGTTACATGTAAGCGTAGGAAAGTTTTAAAGGCCAACAGGAAGAAAAAGATAACTTATTTATGTAATACAGATATTGAACCTTACAAATCAGGGGCCTTTTAATTTTAAATGTTTATTTAACTAGGTAAGTTTTTGGGTTGAAATGTATTTTCAGCTTTTTCTCAAAATCAAGATTTTCATATTTTGTTTCAATGCAAAACTCCAAAAAGAAAGTTATGTATATAATGTTATGAAACTTTCATGGAATACTCTACGAGAGTGAATTCAGTACTTGAACCTCTCCTATTGTAATAATTTGATTACTTTGCATTTTATTGATGATAAAATCATAACTTATCACAAATTTGTACTGCTTTTTTGTATGTTAAAGTACGACTTCTAATAAATATTTAGTTTTCAGGGTTATAATTGTTAGAGAGCCACAAATCCTAAATTAGATTCAATTCATCATAATACAAATGACAGAACTGAAATATTTCTATTTAAATTTCAGTTTTGGTGTTTTGCAAAAGTGCCATTTTACTGCTATTTTTATGTATTTTTTTAGCTGAAATATTAAAACAATTTTTAATTTATGCAAGTTTTACATTGTATTTTAAGTTTTTAACCATATCTCATAGTATAACGCATATAAAAGTTTATTTTTTCAATTATTTAAAAAAAATCATCACCAAAGGTAGGCGGATACCTTAAATATAAATAAAACATCAAAACATAATTAAAATATACTAACGATATTTTAGTAAAAGGTTTCATAACATTATGCATTTCATACATGTAACTTAGTATAACATTGCAATTTTATAACACGTTCGAAAATTGGGGAGTTTCCTCATAAATTGTAGCATTCTGGAACACGGTTTAAAGCATGATAGATTTTCATGGACGCTTAGTTTTTATAAATGTAAAATTGAAATTTGTGAGCTATCTGTACAACACGGAATGAAATTAGAACCTTTATGCCTACAACATATCTTATCGGAAATGTTTCATTCGAATGAGTGTCTATATCTGATTCGTTTAGAGAATTTCGAAATTCTTTACAAATTGCAATCAATTTCGTTCGAGGTGTTTTAAATTCATTTTAAAACCTTGTGTTTTCCTGAGCGTGTTATTCGTTAATTTTTATAGATGGTAAACAAATTTTTCATCTTGATGAATCAATATGTAGCCCTAAACTGCGTTCAACCAAAATACAAATAATGCAGCAACTTTTCCTAAACCAGATATTGGATGGTTCGGCACGCTATATAATCGGGCGTTGATCAAGCCAGTTTGCTTTTGGGAGTTGGTTGAATTAACCGTCAGAAAGCGGCTTTGTGGAAAGTTCTGCTCGCATTTTCGATCAGTGTTTATCATGACCATCAACTTTCATTTCTGAACAGTGTTTCTTCAATGTTATTACAGTACACACGCAGTGTATGTGCAGTAAAATGTCTCGAATCCCAGCAGGTGTCTTTTGAGTGTTAATAAAACTAATAAACGTTAGTATGTGACTCTATTCATTTGCACTTGTTTTAATTACCATTGATCTATTAATTTTTCTTTTGTTCTATATTTTTTATCAATACAAGAATATTTGAATAAATTAGTGACAAATGTTTGAATTGAATTTTACTTATGCCAGAATGATGAAATTCTTTATCGAATAACACAGGTTGCGAATGAGAGTAAACACATTAAATAGATGTTTTAATCGCTTAAATTCTTATCTAGTAATTTATCCTTCGTATCCCGATTTAAACTGCATTGACGCTCAATAATCTGGTAAAATCCTTAATCCGGCATGTCCATTGTTCCGAACGTGCCGGATTAAAGAGTGCTTACCGTAAGAGCTTTTAAGCACATAAGATATCTTATCTGAAATGCTTCATTTGGAGGAAGATATTGCACCAGACATGCTTCAGAATTTTGAAATTTAGTACAATTTGAAATCCATTTGTTTTCACCGAAAGTTAAGACATTTTATAATTTTATCTTTTCTGGAGTATATTATTCAATATTTGTCAAAAAAGGTAACTTTGTTTCTCCTTTTTATGAATTAATATGCAGCTCTGAACCCTGTCTGGCAGAAATATAAAAAAATACTTTTTACACAACAATTATTCATCTCAAAGAAACAAAAATTATAGATTTTAAATCATATCGAAAAGAATGAGAAAAAATTGCATGTCGTGATTATTAATATTAATGCGACATACTCTGTATTCATTATTATAATATACTTTACTCTTATGCGGTAAATACTATGTATTTTAATAAAAATATATTACTAAGTATTAAAAAATATGATTATAGAGAATTTTACTTTGAGAATTGTAGAAGAAATGTCAGTTAGATAATAATAAGTTTAAGAGAAATGAAAAGGGTTGAAATGATAGAAAGAAAAAGGATTATGAGCTAGGAAGATATTAAGAAAAATATCCTTGGGCTGAATGATATTTTTGAATAATATTTTATTATTAAAAGTATTAAATACTTTTATTTTGAATAAAAAAGAGAAGTTTATTTAGATAGAGATGATTTATTACATAGTAATAAACTTGAGAGTATGTGTATAAATTTAATTAAGCATACAACTAACTATTTATTCCTTGAATACAATATTAAAGATTATAATTTGTAGAATAATTTACTATTGACTTTATGAATAAATCTATTGATGAAATTAGTTTTAATAATTTTCTTAACAAATATAAAAACTAATCCCTATTACAAATCTCAATATTAAAACTGCTTTGAAATCCGATAAACATGTGTCATGTTATTTTTAATTAAAATAATAACTTAGATTTCAAAAATAATGATATTTGTATGTGCAATATTTGCAAAAAATGTTTCATTGAAGACTAACAGCAAGTGATTACAAGTATTTGGGATATTGTTGAATTTGAATATTGTATAAAATATTATTCAGAGATAAAATGAATCATGGGATTAATTTCAAATTTAACATCAGGAAAAATAGTTTTTAGGAGAATAGCGAACAGAGGAACATGATTATAAATATTTAATTAAATTATTCACTGTAAAATAAATGCAAAAGTACTCAAAACGCTAAAATAAATTTGGCTATTAATTACAAATATTTTGGTGGTTAATAAGCACTTTCTTTTACATTACCATGATTTCAAAGTATATTATTTGGTAAACCACTTTCAAATTTACATATTCTTCATTTAAACCCATAGAATGAGTAGCAAAGTTTGCTACAAAAATCAACGAATATTCAAACACGAGTTTGGAATGATCTACGTCACTAAAACAAATGTTTTATGTTCTGATTTCAATCCTACCGGAAACAGTAAACACTTTTGGCAATAATTAAACCTTTATTTCATCCTTAAATTAACGAAATGAACGTTTCTAATACTCCAGTTAAACAACGAGATTTTTTTTAAACCACGTTTTAAGTGAAATCTCTTTTCAGAATGCATAATTTATAGTATTGTGTAGGTGGAATCTCCTGCTGTGATATTTGCGACCGTTAATATGGGTGATCACAGAAAAAGAATTCACATTCTAGTAAGTGTTAGAAATCTCTATTCATGGAACAGGTTTCATTAACTTTAAGAGAATTGACATGTAACTGAATAGTTGAACTAAAGTCAAGTGTTCCTTGACATTTTGTATAGCTTGTAATAACGCACAACGTGTTCAGAATGCATATTGTGTAGAGCCCGTTATGATTTCGTATTGATATTTTCCTAAGAAAGTCACCAGAGTTCTTATTAAAGACTGAAAATGAATTCATTCAAGTTCTCTTATATATGATTCATTCGAGATATTTACAGTTCACAACTTGAAAGGGAAAAACCAAAGTTACTTTTACAGGAAAAAAAAAAGATGGAATCTAAAAAGTATAAGCAAAAATATTTTTTTTAATTCAAACCTTTAATGAAACATGTACTAAAAAGTATGAAAATAATTTTTTGAATATAAAATAATATAAAATCCTTCTAATAATAATGAGTTCAAAGCGATACTTAGGTTTGAATAATCCCGAAGACATGAAAATCGCGCAAAAAATTATTTTAAGAGAAAAAGTACAACTTAAGATGTACAATTTTGTCTGATTATTTTAAGGAACCGCTTCGGAATATTGGTGGGTTACACTACTGGGCATTAAGCCCTTTTTGTAATTAGCGAATAAGATAAAATTTTCAGCAAAGCAAATTTTGAGTGTGATATTCAAATGATTAGAAATTCAGAGTCATCACAGCGTCCTCTGTACGACTTATTTAGTCATATAAACATAGAGATATAGCGGGGCGTTGACAGTCGTTAGTGGCTGTTTTTTGGCGGTAAATGTGTCATTAGAAGTCATTATGTTTCTAAGACAACATAGAGCACTGTACGAACAAGTAATAGAGTTTGAAAGAGTCCGAATGATAAGCCTCAGTAATGGGGAATTTCTTCCAGAGAAATTGCAGATCGGTTGGAGCGCAATACGACTACAAAGATGCGAGTGTGGAAGTAGTGCACAGAAGATTGGAAGATAATTCCTAAATTCGGCAGTGGTCCGCGAAAGATTACGTCAGCAGGGGATGAGAGACACCTCATTCGCATGGCAGTGACAGACCATGCAGCGTCATATCGACAACTAGCAGTACATTGGAGCACTACAACAGGTTTATCATTGTCTACTCCTATAAATTCGTTGAAACATGTTGCACAGTGGTCTGCGATGAAGACTTTCTCCCTCTAATTTGGGTTGTGACGTCGGCCGCATCCACATTTAGCTCCAGGAACGACGTTTCGGATCGTGACTTCGGTGAACGTCACCATCCGTAGTGCGTTATCCAACGTCATACTAGAAGAGCCCTAAGCGTTATGGTCCAGAGCACCATTGTAGTAAAATATAAAAATTTCTTATAAACTTTTCTAGGAGTAAACGAACTCATTTCAGTTTATGCCATGTTTTACTTGATATTTCTAATATTAATCCTAGCACATTACTACAAATTAGTTTGTTTTTAAAAGAGAAAAGCTCTGAGCTGAATTATTGCAAGGACAGTAACGTTTATATATCAAATGGCATAAACCTCATATTAAATTATTAAACATACTTTTCTCTTTCCTTCATCTCTGCCTTGAATAAAATCAATCAGTATCCACATGAACTATTTTCGAGTGTTTAAGGTCCAATCTAGAGGCTTGTGTATATATATCTAATAAATGTCTTCATGGAGACAATTATTTTGTTTATATCAAACTTTGTCAGTTATAATTAGTAAATAATTGTTTTGTTTGTAATAAAATGAGTTCAGTTCGATGAATTCGGAATATTATTTTATGAAAAATATACAAAATAAAAGAAAAATTCTTTTGCACTTCATCATAACAAGTAAAATCTATCATTAAAATTTTCTTCTGTTTAATATAGATGTAAACATTATTACTGCACAAAAGTTAGAGTATACAGAATTTTTCTTCAATATCTGGAATGCAATATTCTATTCTCGATCTAATACTTACCAAAAGATTTATTTGTAATACAGAATATACTATCGGTACAAAATAATTAACAATATTTAATTTATTTAGGAACAATGAAGCTAATGTGTACGTTGAAAGTGGGTTCGAGGACCATTGATTTGGGCCGTAATTTTCAATCTATGTATTGGATGAAGATTGTTGAGGTTCATTTAAATGAAGCTAAGTTAGAAAATATTCCACTCGTTCATTATCATTCTACCATAGCTTTGTCACACAGCCTTTTACAAATGCATGTTTAATGTTAGTACTGTTTTTGTGACACTGTGAGGTTTTAATCAAAAATACCTTTCAGAAGTTTAATCATAATTCCTCATAATTAAATTTCTGTGACGGCTATGACCTTTGTAACACCTAGTGAGATTGTTTAGAGTTAGTAGTCACATGCTAAACGTTTATTCAAAATTACCTTTTAGAAGTTAAATAGTGATACATTACGATTAAGTACTGGAGAAGTGATCGTCACTGCACTAAGGAAAGTGTATGTTTTGTACTAGAGCTACAGTATCAGATGGCCAAAGTTTAAATATAATTCCTCACGGTTAATTTGCTATGATAACGATAACCTGGGCCCCATGGAATGTTCATGCTTCGATTTAATAGTACTATATCAAATGGCAAACACTTATTAAAAATGACTTTGAGAAGTTTAATTATTAATTCTCATACTCAAGTTACTAAGACAGTGATCTCCTGTGAGCTTTGGAGTGTGAATATTAAGAGTTAGAACTGTTGTATTACATGGCAGAAGTTTAAATATGATTTCCAATGATTTAATTACTGTGATAGAGATTACCTGAGAACCATAGAGCGCGCATTCGTAGAGTTAGTAGTACTATCTGATATGGCAAACATTCATTATGGAGATCATGATTCCTCATGATTAAATTGCTATGACAACTTTGGCCTTTGTATCAAACAGTATGTATTCTTAGAGTTAGTATTATTATGTCATAAGGTAAACGCTTCATCAAAATGACCTTTTAGAGGTTTAATCATGATTTCTCAAGCATAAGTTACTACGGCACATATGAGTTCAGGAAGGTGCATGTTTAGGGTTAGTATACTATTGTGTCACATGGCAGAGAAGCTTAAATATAATTCTTCATGATTAAGTTTCTGTTATTATGATGACTGGTGCATGTTTAAAATTCATACTATTGAGTCACATGACAAACGTTTAATCTAAATTACTTTTAAGAAGATTAATCATGATTCTACATGAATAAGTAGATATGACAGCTATGATCTATAGAAGTGTGAGGGATTAGAGAGTGCATGCTTGTATCACATGGCAGAATTTTAATCAAAATTGTATTTCAGAAGTTTAATTAGGATTCCTCGTGATTTGGTCTCTGGGACAAGGAAAGCATATGCACATAACAGTGTGCATCAAGAGTTATCTAAGAAAAGTGATCTAGTTTCGTCCGTCGAAAGGTATGTCAAAGTTTGAAATTTATTGGATGCTTCTAACATACATTACTTAGGAAAAGTGATTTACCTCTCTGAAGTTTGCGTGAGAAGATGTTCAGAATTAGCCGAACAAACGTGACGTTCGAAGTTGAAATGATTCCCAACAATCTGTATGACTGACGTGAAAATTTAGATAGTTCGGGTATAGGTAATAGAGCAAATTGGATTACTGTTCTTAACTCTTCCTTAACGCATGCGCTGGCTTTCCTTCGTGGAGTGACTATGTTTACATTGTTAGTTTCCAGGAAATAAATAACACGAATATAGTCACATTTTTATCAAATGACAACAATAGCACCCTTCTGTACGCATGCAGGTGCAGATGAGAGTGAGACAAACCTGAAGATATATTATAGCGGAGTTATGAGTATTGTGTTTTTTTCTCTTCGTAATTAGCTATTGATATATTAGAATCCATTAACATATTGAAGAATTTTAATTTATAATGTATCAAAAACAATAATTAATTATTTCTAAGAACAATAGCTTATATTCTGTTGAAATATCATTCCATTTTATTCATACCGTTCACCTCATAAGTTATTCCCCAAATAACCTTTCCATTTTAAGCTCTTTGCTTGAAATAAATATTCTTATTCTGTAAATGGGCACAATTAGGGTAAGACTAGTATGGATTAAATTCGCAGATCTCGCAAATCGTGATTAAATTCTCCCCGTGAATCATAAATCAAGCGCGTGTTCTATTGTTAGATCCGTTATTCCAGATTTCCCAAGGGAGTTGGACGCTAATCCCCTTTCCTAACATAAGTCTGCTTTACTACGTTGTGCTTCTTCGCAAGCTTAAAAGCCATTTGCCTTGGGAATCATTTAGGCAATGATGACCACTTCCTGGCCAGACTAGTTTCCTGCAAGACAATTTTCAGTGATTGCCACTAGCAAAACATTTTTCGCGCATGCGCTTATTATATTACAATATGAACCTATTACAGGAGTAAGTTTGTACTATTTTTTACGTGATTCATTGGAATTTTATTTACTAATTAATTATTGATTTTTACAGATATTATATAATACAAATTAAACCATGTCGGGATTATTCTAATAGAATAACTTCCTGCATTTACATAAAAATCAATCTCTCTTATATCGTTGTCTAAATCATTATTCAATGCCTCCTTAAGGTTGTCCTCATCTTAAATTAAAGATCATGACCCACAATTGGAACACTTTATAAGAAATAAAAATATCTTAATATTATTATAAATTAATGTGATTAAAGTTCATACAATTGTTGATCATGTTATGTCCATAAAAATTTAGAAAAATTTAATAATTTATTTTTAATTTTACATGGCAAGAATTTCTTTTGCATTGTAGTGGAAACATATATTATGACACATATTTAATGCAAGAAAAATAATTTCATTTACTTGAGCATCATAATAAAATACGAAGTCATTTATGTAATCGTATATTCAAAATATGATAATTTTTAGTTTTAAAAATTTAGTCACTATCCAAGAACAATTACTCGGAGTATTAAATGGAGAAAACTTTAAGAAGAGCATAAAATATTTGAAGCAAAATATTTTTAAAAATCGAGGATCATTATATATTGCACTTTAAAAATTATCTTCAGCATGAATTATATTATAAATCAAATGTAGGAAGCCTAATGAATAAAAAATACACAATTACTTTCAATAACTTAAATTTCAGCCTCAGAACTTTAAGAATGTAAAAGGTATTATGTACATTATTTACAACATATTTCCTAAAGCTTGCAGAATATGATCCCAAAACTAAAAGACCTAGTAGCGTAATCTGAAATTAATATGAGCTATCTTAAATTATAAAATATCTCACTTAAATTCTTGATTTTTTTTCAGTCGTATCTGTTTACTATTTTCTCTTTTTAAATTATAGATAAATATAAGTATTTAGTAACATTTGAGCTTAACTGCAACAAGACTCAGTCGTACAATTCAGCATTGTATTCGCTTCATCCACCATTTCTATACCACTGCAAAATCCTTTAGGGCAGCCAATCATGACCCTTTTCCCGTACGCTGACGTCCAACAAATAACCTTCTCTCAACACAACAGTCCCTTCAACAGAAATTCCCAAAAACATATAGTAACAGTATTTTAGCTTCCTCTCACTATCAGCCTTTATAATTTCTCCCACTCGTCACGCATACTATAGAGAGAAAAAAATCCCTCAATCACTAAATAACACCACATTCATCAATAGTCGAGTTTAAGGGTCGCTCGCTAAAGTAAGGGTTTGAGGCTCCTAGATTGAATGCTCCGGGTATTTCTATTGATCCCTATTAGAACTTCTCAAGTGTTAAACTGCAGCAACAGTTTTTCGGCACTCGAAAGTATAATTGAAAATAATTAGCATTGCATTCAATATATAATTTATTTGTGGATACAATAAACAACGAAGTACATAAATGATGATTCGTCATTTGAAATGAAATAAATATTAAAAATACAAAAAAGAAGTTGTATGTGTGTGTGTGAAGTACGTATTTTTACTTTATCAAGTAAGAGCATAATTAAAAGATAATTAATTTTCTATTCATAAATATTCTAAAACCAAACAATTGCCATGGTAACATTTAAGAAATGATCACTTTGCATGAAAGCGTTAATACCGATATATATATGCAAATTTTAAGTATTGCTTAATATTGAGTTTTTAAAAGATTTGAATCAATGATTATTTTAATCTTAATCTTGACAATATATTAGTTTTAAAATCATAACATTTACAATGAAAACGAAAACTATAAATACAGTGAAAAACTTTTAACACAAAACGCTTAACATAAAAAGTTGGCTTGCATGAAATAATAATGTGATGTCGATATGCCGTTATATAATTTTATACATTTTTTTCCCTTTGAACACGAAACAAAAGCCAAGAAATAATTTAACTTCGCAGACCTAATTTTTTTTTTTTTTTTTTGCTATTTCTTTTCGCGTTACAACGAATAAAATCAATTATAATTCACACTGCTGCAACGTTACCGCTTGTCTTTGTGTGGAGAAAGCCACTGACATCGTCAGAACATTTCAAATCGTTGGTTAATTTTCAAATTCGATGATGGGTGCAAGAAGTTTCTGAAATTTTATATAGAATCAGAGAGTAAGACGAAATCAAGAACTCAACAATTTGATGTAGATAAAGACATAACAAAATAGATTAGATTTGCCCCCTCAGACAAAAAAAAATAATTTTTATGTGTCTTTTTACTTAATATATAACACTTAATATATGTTATAATTATTCGAAGAGTAAACAAAAAATTTAATACAATAATTTGCAGTACATACACACACGTATATATATATATATATATATATAAAGATGTCCATGAGATTTAATTCCTTTTCTAATTTCTTATACTTTGACTATCATAGTGGGAAGTACACTTAGTTCCTGTTACAATTCCTCTTAATCTTTTAATTTATTTAATCATTCTTTCATAAATTTGCATGGTTCAGAATCTTCCCACATTCGGACCCGTACGGATAATCTTATTAGAATTTTTGTCTCTTTATAAAATACTAAAAGATCAATAACTCTATCATCACGGAATCTGAATAATTCTTGCTTTGAACGTCCCAATAGGGAAAATTTTTCTCTCTTTTGATTTATCTACGGGAAGCCGCACTTAATTGTATATCAGGTGACTTTGGTAACAGGCTGTTTTACGTCTAGTTTTCTGGTCCACTGCAACCGATTCAACTGCAAGGTAGTTCTACACACACACACACACACACACACACACACATATATATATATATACATACATACATATATATGTGTGTGTAGGATTTATACATTTGTGACGCCTTCCTACAGCAGAGGGAGCCACGAAATAAAACTCTGCTTTGAAGTATCGCTAAGAGGGACACACTAATCTCATCAGAGGCAAGGGCATGTCCAACAAGGAAAGACATATTGTGTGGTAGCTCCCAAATGTATTCTTCAAATAAATATGTGTACCCAATAGTCAAAATTTAACTTCGTAAATGTATTCTTCAATTAAATGTCATCTTTTATTATTCCACCTCTTCATCGGATCTGAAACAACCGACTCCTGTCCTGGACGTTTCTATACAAATCTTCTATGATCGCCAAGACATTGTTGCAAGAGGGATTCGTCGCTAAATACTATACGCCCCCAGTCAGCATCATTCTAACCTGATCGAAACAAGCCCCACTGTAATCTGGCTCGATAGTGTACAGGCGTGTGAGGCAGCTAACGTAGCGGTCGGTACGAGCGTAGATTTCTCTCTATCAGTCGTCTGTGAATGGTCATGGTAGACACTTGTGTGCGGGTCGCACATCTGATGGTGGATAACGAGGAATCAGGCTTTGTGATAGGTGATCTGACAATCACATTGTCCTCCCAATCTGCTGTGGTCCTAGGTTGATTGCTACCATCCTGATGCTGAAATCTGCCATTGTCCACCCATTCTTGCCAGCATCTGCTAATTGCCGTATCGTTTCGACCCATATGACGAACGATTCTCCGATTTGCCCAACCTGCTTCTTTCAATCCAATGATACGGCTTCTTTCAAAGTCTGACTGTTGCTCGTAATGAGCTCAAATCCTACGGCGAGGCATTTTTCAGTCTTTGAATGCTATCCTAAGTCACAATGCAACAGAAAATTTGACCATCAGATAGAAAATCTCTTCTTCTAGACACCTGCTGAGTGCGCAGTTCCGATGCGCTGTATCTCCCGCCCCGCTATTCATTCACTGTACACCAAAATTTACTTATTTGCATGTTAGGTCCAAATGTCTATGCATAAGAAATTTCTTTACAATCGGGCAACTCTTTCTTGGTGCGTCGTTTTTTCTTTTATTTTTTTGATATAGAAAGTACATTTGTTGTTTTCTTTTCCAATTCCGTGTGTATTGCGAATTTTTCTTTTAAAAGAAATTATAAGTGAAAATTGTTTGCTTAATATGTTAGATAGAAAAACATAAAAGGATGAAAAGTATTTATTTTACTTTTCTATTGAATGATTACTTTTTTATCGAATGTTGAAATTATTATTAGTTCTTTAAATATTGCATATTATTTTTAATTTGTATATGTATTCTGGTTGATAACTTTAGTTATTTTGTATTTTGCAAAAACATTTATTTTCACTTTAGCAGAATCATTTTTGTAAATCTAATAAAATAATTTCATTCATCTGAGTTTTAAAAAAATTACAGTTCGATTTTTTTTCAGTATATTTAATTGTTATAAAATATTATAAAACATGTTTTTTTTTTGCCTGGCAGAAAGGGCTACATTTGAAATAATTATACTTGGTGAGAAAACCATTTCCACTCTTATAGATACTGGTAGTTCAGTTAGCTTCTTCCGTGAAGACGTAAGTACGAAGATTATTGACCATTGCTCTATCCGGAATAGGTAAATTGCAAGTGTTAAAGAAATATTCTTTTTAACTTTCCTCTAGATAACATTTAAAAAAAAGCAAGTCATTTACCCTTTTCTGTAGTTAGGATTTTATATATATATATATCAAAATATTTCATTAATGAAATGAAATATTTGGCACACACACTCACACGCTCACACGCACACACACACATACACGCACACGCACACACACACACACACATATATATATATATATATAACAATATGTAAGTGCGTGTGTATGTGTTAATGTAAAAGATATCTCAAAATAGAATAAAAATAATATAATTCATTTATGAACATTTGTAAACATAATAATATAGTACATTTATCATGACTTTAAAAGAAAAATTGAAAATTGTTACAAAATGCAAAAAGTATACATCTTTTAGATAAAAATAAAGTTTTATTTGA
The DNA here is from genome assembly GCA_019974015.1 of Nephila pilipes. Lineage (NCBI taxonomy): Eukaryota > Metazoa > Arthropoda > Arachnida > Araneae > Nephilidae > Nephila > Nephila pilipes. Next base: position 106,673 of record BMAW01017560.1, read on the forward strand.
TAAATATTAATTTTTCTAAAAGCATTTGAACTATTTCACCATACAATTAATCTCATCCTTCAAAGTCATAATTAGCCAAAATCTTTTCCCTTCGTTTTCTTTTTCTTTTTTCAATGAATAAATTAACTAGAAATACAGCCATTTAATTGGAATAGCCAGAATTAAATCGTATTTAAATAATTTCTTATTAAGATTGCAATTAGAATCAACTTGAGGGCTATTGACAATAGACTTAGTAATTCTTAACATTTTACAAGTGATTCAGACGATACCCGAGCTAGTAACTTTAAGAGTGCTAAGTACCTCGATATATTTAATGTATATCAGTCTAGTAAAAAGGCGTGTCTTTAGTGATATTAGGACTCGAACAATCGGCTGGAAGGAAATGACACCAGCCGCGAGCCCACAACTATGAAAAAAACTAACATGATATTTATTTTTTATTGTTCTGTGCACTTTTCCAATCAAATTTCCAAAGCAACATAGTACTTGCTTTGAAAAGATTAAATGAAATAATATAGGCTTAAATCAGATACTAATTTGAGGGCGGAAATCTGGAAACTTCTAAGAATACCATTTCATGTACACATTGGAAGATGAAACAGACGAGAAAATATGGCAGATCATTCTATATCTAATAAATATATTAATTACTGATCCTCTACTTCAAAGAATAAATTAATTACTAAAACCACCGTTTAAGGGAAACTGGAGTAACTGTATAGAAACTAACATAATTAATTTTTTTCTACAGCTATGTACTCTTTTCTAATGGACTTAAATAGAGCAATATAATACTTGCGTTGAAAATATAGAATGAAATAAGATCCGCTTATATCAGTTGCTAATTTGACAGAGGAAGTCAGGAGACCTCTAAAGATGTCATTTTGTCTAGACGTTTGAAACTGAAAGAGATGAGAAAAGAGGAGTGTTCATTTTAGATCTAATAAACTTTTAATACATTGTTTAGATGTGTCGAGCGTGTTCTAAATAAGACCAAAAACCATGAAAAATGCTTAAAAAAATGTTACATATTCTCAATAAATTTTGTTTATTGTTTCTGTAAACGGAGCCAAAGAATAGAGCTTTGAATGAAGTAAACAATTGTCTGACTGACCACAAACTCAAATTATAGATTTTACGGTGGAGGGGGATATCGTAACAATAAAATTCGTATAATTAAATAACCGAGATAAATTGATGAAATTTATTCTGCATAATAATTTATCCTTATGTACATAATGTGGTAAATTGCAGCGATTCAAATTGCTTTATATGGTTTCAGAAAGCCATAGATTTAAGTAACCCGCAGTATCGTGAAGTTTTAATTATTACTAAAAATTAAAATAGAGACATCATTAATATTATTACTTCTTCATCTCATATGGTAACTTTCCTGAAATACATTTTCGAAAACTGTGTCTCAAACGCATTTTTTAAAAAACTTCTGTTTTATACATAAAAATCATCTCAAATTGATGAAATTTTTTCGTGAGTTTCAAAGGATTTCTTATGTGTAATTTGAAAGTTAAATATAAAAATTATTTTTTTTAAAAAAAATTATTGAATATATTTTGAAGGCGTGTATTTTTTTTCAAGAAATGAGAGTTTTATTTTCAAAAACTTTTTTTTGTTAATTTACTTTTAATTTAGATTTGGGTTCTAGAAAATAATAATTAGAAGATATATACAAATTTTTATCCATTTCTAATGATTAGTATTCTATACGTATAACCTGAAATTTGGAGAAAGCATGTTTTGAGAAAAATGAATTTAAATTCAGAAACTTGAATAATTTCATAACCACTATAATAGCTGACGCAAAACGCCTCTCATATACTAATTAAATCTTTATTTTACGAATACACTTTACAAATATGTATTATTAACTTGGTTTAATTTACTTTGTAGGCCACAAATGTCAAAAGCAGAGCCTACTGCCTTTGTTTCGGCAATTTTAGCGTTTTGAAATATACACACATTTACAAAATTTAATAGTATTATTGACTCAAATTTAGGTATGTTACACAAAATAACTTTTTAAATTTACATAACTACTATCATATATGTATAACTCAATTTACTTTATATGTGTTGTTGAAAATGCAAAAAGAAGAAAAACATTGAGAAAAATATTGTAAAGCTAAAAGTTTGAATAATTTAAGAGTTATTTTAGTTACTCAAAAAAGAAAACCTTTATAACTATGAAAAAAAAAACTTAATTTTAACAGTCCACGGTTATATGGGACAATCGATCTGCAAATACAAAAGTAATTTATACTTTTTACTCTGAAACTACACTTAGCCATTGAAAGTGACTCCCCTTTGAATGGCTATATCTGTGCAACTGATACGAATATCAAAAAATTGTTGGTGTCAAATTATTCAAAATTATCCATAATACATAAGATTATTATTTTCAAAAAATCAATTTTTTGAAAGTCTTAAGGCTCCTGACACCTCTTCAGCATTACCAGACTTGAATCCCATCGAACATGTTTGGGATGCCTTAGTAAGGTATATTGCTGCTCTCGCTCCACCTCCTCAGACCTTTGCCAGGCTTACAACTGCTCTGCTACAACAATGTCTCTCAATTTCAAGAGAACGCATGGATCCCATAAGGAACAGTACCATACTCCACCATGTGTGCTGTATTGCTTCTAGGAGAGATCGTACTCTATATTAAAGCCATTTTTCCAATACCAAGTTGACACATTCAGTTTGTTAATTTTATTCATGGGCTAATAACATCATCATATAATAATCTAAAACATCATAATATATTATCTAATATTTTATTTCCATATTATTTTATACCTTACTATACGTTGTATTCTGTGGCTCAGTTTCATTACATTCTGAAAGTAACTTTTTTAATAATATCTATTATCCTGATTTTTCTTTAATTTCTGGAAACTAGTGTACATGGGTCATTAGCAAGAGTAATTAAAATATTGATTAATTGGTTTTATTGGCAAACGAATTCCCTATTTTGTCAAGTTATTTTGGCAAAATAGAGCCTATCGATAAATATTAGGAAGATTATCTTTCTCTATTGATGATTTGTAAGGAAATATTTAATGGCCACTGTAGAGTCACAAATCCTGTGCATTGCCTAAGGAATCCGATCTTCAAAGATATTTTTATATAAACGTTCAAATGAAGTTTGCACGTTAGCTGGTACCTCGTTCTCCTAAACGTCCTCCTGCCCATCGTGGGAAATTTGAATATTTAAATTCAACGTATATAAAACCCTTCATTGACGTTCACTGCTTGTGAATTTCACGTAAGCAATCATTTTGAAAATATACATTTCTTTTGAAAACAAAGAAAAACTACTTTGTATAGTTCCTTAGTTCGTTGATTTATTGAACAAATAAATAACAAAACGTACATTCATGACTCACAGACAAATTTCTACGTGATATTTATCATTTTGACAGCAATAATTACCAGCATATAAATCACATCTACGTAATTTCTATGAGAAAATTATATATCTATGTTTTAAATATACTCTGAAATGAGAGGGAAGCAAAATATCGTGAATTTTATAAACAGCAACGATCAAAATAAAATTTTAAGAACCAATTACACCTACATGAATGCATATATATATATATATATATATATATATATATATATATATATATATATTCTAAAAATGATATTATCATAATGCGAGATGGTGAATTCATTACAGTAAATGGAGAATGTGATCTTTAAAAATATTTATTTCTTCATTTTAGGGGAAAAGATTCTTCTTCTGACGAAGAAACAGAATTTATCATTAAGATTTAAAATATATCAAAGGGTCAACCTACACATTTACATTTCTTTTCAATTTTCGAAAGCGTATATTTACCAGCGACACTGATAAATATATTTGTTTTTCAAATATTTTTCGCGTTATACAAAGAGAATAAATAATGAAAAATGATTTAAATTCTTTTGGATTGCGCTAATGCAACTACTACTCTACAGCAGTTATTTAAATATTTAAGGCAATTGCAGTTTTTCTATTTTTGTTAAAGTTTTTAAGACTTTTTTTCCTTCATTTATTCAAACTGTTGAGTAGTTATTTTTTTTTATGTTTACATCATTTTAAAAATATTTTTTCGAACAGCATTACAGTTTAGTAGCATTCATGTTTTATTCATGAAATAAAAAATTCATTTCAATATGTTTTTTTAAGTTGAAAAAATTATGAAGAAAAATATTTTCTTTTGGATTATTATTTAAAGAAAACATTTAAATTAAGTAAATAAATATACCTTTATCGTAGGTTTTTTTAATCCTGAAATTATTAGTAAAAAATGCATTATTAAATACAAAATGACAGAAGTTGTTGTAATTTTAAAAATTTATTTTAAAAATATTTTCATTTAAACTTCTCTTTTTCAAGGAGCAAGGAAGATAACTAAATATCATTAAGGAATGCGACAAAATAGGATTATTTACTG
>BMAW01017560.1:111145-131676 GCA_019974015.1 Nephila pilipes
GGATTACCAGTCATGCAGGCAATATTCAATACTGATTTCATTGTATTCTTCCCCTTGCAGAAAGGTTTATTTTCAATCATTTTACTTTTGTACTATGTGTTATGTCTCTAATAAATTTGGCTTTGATGTATGTTGTTACAGGTATTCATTCTTAACAGAGTGATATATATATATATATATATATATATATATATATATAACTACTTCTTTCATCCTAATTCATTACTCGGTTAAATGAATGTGCGATTGTTGATAAATTAGCAGTCGGAATCAAATTGCGTGATCTTTGTGAAGCTTCGGGAACTTTCGAAATATGCATAAACATTTAATTTCTTTAATTTATGTTCACATTCTTTTTCTCTGATGTAGAATGTTCTGATAGGGCTGCGCGTGCAATTTACGCTGTTTTCGCGTTTGTGTTAGTCTCGCTTCTGCGTGTGTACGTGCATCTAAGTAAATGGTCTTCAAGGGCAACTTAGAAACTTAGAAAGAAAACTTAGAATCGTTTAAAATATTTCTTGAGATGTTTTACCTCTGAAAGGATCCTAAATTCTTTATGAAATGTTTGAATCTTAGAGATTTGCACATACTTCGACGGATAATTAAAATAATTAATTATTAAGTTTATGTTTTATTAGTATTCCTTTCAGGGGGTTATACTTTTTATAACATATATTTAGCACCCTAAAAATCTCTGTAAAATACCCTTTTCCCTACACATTTATCTTCATATGGTAGCTTATAGTTTTATTTATCTAAATTAGATGGCAGGACCATGCAGAATGATTATAAAATTTATTGCTTTGAATCTAATAAAATTTCCTAACAAATGGTTATTTTATCTCTTACAGAAATATTTCTGAAATGAATTGAAAATTTTAAATTCATGAGCTACCCAATCTGCATGTTTGAAATCTTATGAAAATATTGCTAATTATTCAAAACAAAATATATAAAGTATCCGTTTCATACTTCAAACTAAGCGTTATATAATTTATACCGCCGTCCACACAAAGGGTTGGAGAACAACAGATTACAACACTGAAATTTTCGATTCAGACAGATATGTGACTGTTCAGTTTGTTGCAGTGAAAGATACAGATTATAAATATGTTACAGAGTACCAGTGAAGAAAAAATCAGACTTATTCTCCGAAGAAAATAAATTTAAAAGACGAAAAAAAGTTCTATGCAAAGTTTTGCAGAGAACGGATTTAGATCTCCAAAGTGTGCTTTTTTTATGATTATTATTAAACTACTCAATTAAATCTAAAAATTAAAGTAAATGATGAATATCGAGAAATGTACAATAGTAAACCTTTCCGATATCAAAATTAAAGGAAGCGAGAAATTATTAAATTGAATATGTTTGAGCTAAATGTAATTAAAATTGAAGCATAAAATAAAAAATGAGAAGTGATCTGGTACACCAAAATGCTACACCTATAGCTTCTTGGGTGACTAATAGAAATTTATCCACGCTGTGCACCACCAAAAGGCAACAAACAAAAGCTGAGGGGGAAAAAAGATTTCTCAAAACTAAAATTATTGCAAAAAAGAATCAAACAAAGCGAAAACAGAGGGATAGCCTTCGTAGGCATCTAAGATAGAACTGGCAGAAGACAGCATATTAGGGGCTTTTTATCATTGGCAGACATGATATTGGCTAAGGATAAACGACATAAGATATTGAAATAAGATAAAAATAGATGTAATCTGCCAACGGAGATACCCGTTTTGTAAGAAGAACAGAGCCTTCAGTCTGTGGGCTCCAGATGTGATTATAGAAAGGAAGGAGGTTTCTTTTTTAACTGTGAAAGATATGGGAAAACCGCTATAGCGGAAATTGAAAAGAAAAATTATTGAGAATGTATCATATATAAATATTTCAGAGTATGGAGGGCTGTACATTTTTTTGACACATCTGTACATCACATATGTGGGAGTGTATGTTTCAAATACGAATAATTACCAGACAACGTTCAAATATGAACACTTACTGCTCTGCTGCTTTTTGAACTCTTACGGAGACCATACATCCAACAGCATTTTAGTTTTATCTAGCGTTCCTTGAATACATGTTTTCGTTTCATCTCTAATTGTTTCAGATTTCGTACAATAGTGCGCAGAAATATTACAGAAAAACTCTAATTTCATTTTAAATAGCTTTATAATCTAGTTTTAATAATTTCTTTAAATATATATATTTCTAAAATATACCTTTAAAAGAATGCCAACACGGGGACTTTCAACAAAAAAATAACTCGATTTGTTTGAAGAGCACCCTTCTAATGGATAGAAATTATCTTCCAAAACAAGTGAGAAAAAAAATACCTTTACAGTTTATGCAATAAAAATATGCCTCATTTTAAATAACACTGTATATGCATTTCAACTAAATTTGGTTTATTAAGTTTATAATATAGTTTTATCATTCAATTATGAAAATTATATCTGCATAAAAAGCTACACTTAAATTAATTGACATATTTTGATACAAATTATCACTCTTAGAGATAAAAATTTGACATCATAAAGTTCTAACTTTTTCAAAAGTGTTTTGTGTGATCCTAATATTTCCCAAATTCTCTAAAATAAAATAATTTTTTTATGAAAGTATTTCTTATCTCTTCGATGGAATACAAAACAGTAAGTGTACAAATAAGATGTCCTACAGGGGCGAAGGTATATTGTATGTAACACGTCTTAAAAATTAGAAAATAAATAAAAATTTATTTTTCCTCCTGATATTGTGTCCTTTTAACACTGTAAATGCATATCAGATGAATTTTTGAAAACTTTTAATGTTTTTTATATACCGCCCCTCAAAGGGATATACAAGCAATAATTATTACTAATAAAACACATAACTGCGACATAAACTTCACAATAAGGAATTCATATAACAATATTATTGTTAAATTATTATAATAAGAGTTACTTTCATATGTAATTAATTAAAACGTGCTATAAATAATGTTTGGTTTGATTTGCATGGTTTTATTAAGGTCGCTTAAAAGCAGCACAAGGACTATTAGCGACAGACTTCGTAATTTTGAATTTCGGTCAAGTGACGAGGATGACACGTGAGTGGGGACCCCCTTCTGCTAATTTCTACACCACGACAACGGGAGAACTTTGATCTTCGACAGATTTAACGAGCATCAATTCCGGCTACACGGTGGGTCTTTAACGACATCACAGGCTGGAACCTACAACTCGACGAAAACCGTCGGTGGTGACCATGACAACTAGGCTACCGCAGCTACGTTTTATGTAATATGCACTCATTAATTATATATTAATTAAGCTTATGTTACAGGGTATTATTATATAATTTCATTTAATTATTTTTGTGAATGAATGGTAATACTTTCACCGAAATAAAATTCTTTGGATGCGTCACTTTTCATTTTAATTCTAAAATATTAAAACTTGTATTTCATTCATTATTAATATTCTTTTCTGTTTAGTCAAAATCTTTACCCCAAATGTTGCGTTCTAAAATTATTAAGACGTTCTTAGAATTAAAATAATGAAATATATACTTCTGGATACCTTGAAACAATTTTTTTGATTTATACATAACATCACAATTTATTTTAATATTTTAACGCAGTATTTAAAAAATTGATTTAACTCATTTTTTTTGATGAGCTGTAAAACTAATTCGATAAATCTGATAAATCGTTCTGAAATTTTCTATTTAAATTTCATGAGGTATATTACAAAATTAACATTACATATATTTTGAATAACTATATATATTAGCAAATGGAAAAAATAAATGGAGAGAATTTTATTAGCCACCAAGGGCTATTGTTTTAGTTGGGCATTTTGGCGTACCAGATCAATTTTCAATTTTAATCGTTTGCTTCAATTTTAATTACATTTATCTTAAATATATTCAACTTAATAATTTATTATTTGCCTTAATTTTTATATCGGAAAAGTTTACTATTGTCCATTTCTTGATATTTCAGCTTTTTCTTTAATTCGTATATTTAATTAAGTTAATAATAATTATAAGAAAAGGCGCACCTTGGTGTGCTAAATCTGCTCTTTACAAAACTTTGGTTAGAACTTCTTTTTCTATGGTGTTTTTGTAATCAGTTTATGTTTTTGAATTATTTATTTCATTATTTGAAAATAAATGGCGTGCAGCATGCACATTTTATAAACTTTACTTCAATTTTGGGTTTCACCGCAATTTATCAGAAAGATTTAAAGCTCAAGTTATGTTTTGCTGGAAAATGTGCATTTTAAGTAGTGAAACGCAAAATTTTTAATTCTGTAAACATCATTATTAGTTAAATAATTTGAGCTTTCATTTTTTTATGTTCTTATTACTTACGTGAATATTAAATTTAATATATTAATTTTTTAAATAATAGTTTTGTGTATGAATCCTTTAAATCATGCAGTATAATTGTTATATTCATAATAATGTTGTATTCATAGTAGTTATTGATGTGCAATATGAAAGTATTAGTTCTGAACTGAGATTATTACAAAAATAAGATTTTAATATTTTTAGCGATTTTAAAATATTTTAACAGGAAACAAATTATATAGATCGCACCATTTTTAACTCGCACGTACAAGGAAATTCTTAAAATTTAGCTAGTTAAATAATTTCAAAAAATTAAACAGAGCTTACATTAATAAATACTTAAAATGAAACATATGTCAAAGATTTTAGAAGTGTCAAGATCCTAGCCCCCCCCCTTTGTCTACGTCGCTGACTTCAAAGCCTATTTATTCCTGCTGGATAATTTTAATATATATGCGAAAACAGTAGGTAACTAAATTTCATATGTTAAGTTACAATAATTTTAGATCAAATGTACTTATTCAAACCATTGACGTAAATGTGTTAAATATATATACTAACTTAATACATTTAACTCTGACTGATACAATTTATTTTCAGGACATGGCATATATACAGTCTGGTTTGTAGCGTGGGAGGAAGGAATATCCTCTTACGATAAGATGTTGTTTCTCGAGGAAATTTTTAGCCACCCTAAGTACCAAAAAACTAGTATTAGTACCGGATCTGTATCTAAAAATAGTAGCAATATGTTAAATGTTCAGAAAAGTGTCACTGATCTAATATTTATGGATAGATATTCTTAAAATGCCGTGAATAAAACCCTGGTTATAAAAACTCTTGTTCCTTCCTTTCAAATTCCATGTACATGGATATTTTTGGTATCGCATGGAAAAAATTCTTTTTTAAAATTTAATATTTAATAAACGCTCTTCCACTGTTATTGAATATTTGATTACATAGACAAAAGGGGTTGTAAAGTCACTGAATAATAAGTTTTGGTTGCAGCAAGGTCAAAAGGCTTGCTATAATTGTTCAATCTAAAAAGAAAATTAAGAACAAGTAAAAAAAAGAAATATTTTTTTAGAAATTTACTTATTATTTACTCACATTTACGTTCATCTGCATATATCCAATTCTTGCAAATCGAATGCGGATGACATAAAAAGAAGAGAATAAAAAATGTATGTAAAAATATTTTAAAAATCAAATTTTTATTTATAGATAGAAACATGTATGAAAATATTTTAATGAGAAATAATATACAATTTATAAGGGCACCGAGACGCTTAGCTAAGATAACTATATAACTATCAATAAATTAAAGAGATATATGAAATTACAAGATATGTCTTATTAGAGCCTCATGCTTTTATAAATTATGAACACTTTTACCCAAAAATCATTTTGTATATCTTTTAGTCCAATTTCATTTATTATCCACTCAAGGGGCTATTGTTTTAGTTGGATCACTTTTCAAATACCAGATCACATTTCAATTTCTTATCATTTGTTTCAATTTTAATTATATTTAGCTTAAATGTATTCAATTATATAATTTATCGTTTAATTTAATTATAATTAAATGTAGCTGAAAAAAATTCAATTTTATAATTTAATGTTTGCTTTAATTTTAATTACGTGTAGCTGATATATTATTCAACTTAATAATTTATCGTTTGCTTTAATTTTAATTACATTTAGCTTAAGTATATTCATTTAATAATTTATCATTTGCTTTAATTTTAATTACATGTTGCTGATATAATAATCAATTTAATAATTTATCTTTTGTTTAATTTTAATATCGGAAACGTTTACTATTGTCCATTTCTCAGTATTCCATCCTTTACTTTAATTCTCATATTTAATTGAGTAATTTAATAATAAAAAATATATAAGAAAAAAACTTACTTAAGGTAGCTAAATATGTTCTTTGGAAAACTTTGCATATAACTTTTAATTTTTAAGCCGAGAAATTTAAAATTGGAAAGCTATTTCATGAGCTATACGTGTGTGAGAAATTCCAACCCATTTGGATGCCGTTAATTAATTACAAGGTCCGGTTTGAAGGGTTGTCTAAGTCCGTTACTTCTTGAACATGTCATAGTATTGCATTGTCATCATGTAGGTAAAATTTCATCTAGATCGATTGATAGGAAGTGGGTTAAAATTCGAATAAAAACTTAGAGAGGGAATGACATACATATATATAGTAGCACAGTAAGTTAAATAAAAAGCTTGTAGTAAAAGGAAAAACAGATGTTATTGTAATAACTGAACGTGTGAGATGCCCTTTATTTTACGAGACTCAATAAAGATCCGGTCTTCAACAAATAATAACCGGATTTATATACACTTCGCCATCTGTCTCGCGGAGATCGTTTCCTATCCTACCTCTCTCTCGTGAGTACATTTTCTCTCTGATTACATTGAATTGATAACCCATCCTCGAACAAAAAGAAAGGCTGCAACAAGGAGTCTCTTAAGTAACTAAAAGACGATTTGAAAATAATATTGATTTAAAGTTCCTTTTCCTTTTAAATTTCTCTTTATGTAGGATTCCTAGAAAATAAGCAGTTTTCTTTAAAGAAAAATAATTTAAATTACGTGTATTATTTAATTGTTTCTGTCATTTATTAAATTCAAAAAATAATTCAAATGAACATTTTCAGAAAATGTTTTAAGTAATTTGCCAAAGTTAAAGAGTACTTTTATGTTATTGATACAAATTTACAAAATGATGCAAATATGTACAACATTTAAATCAGTTTCAAAAGTAGACTGTTATTCGATAAGAATTCTGAATATGCACTAGAAAAATACTTACTTTGAGGTTAAAACAGAATTTCCTTCTTTTGAATATTATGTCTCGCTAATGAGATTATAACTGCACATTGATTGTTATTGTTCCCCTTCCAAATTTTTTTAACAAAAGCCACTACATTCAAAAGAGTGAAAGAAAAAAAAGTAATATAAAAATGCAAAATAATTTTTTAAAGTACTGATCATGAATTAAAAAGGACAAAATCTAAAGAAACAAGAAAGCACGATTCATAAATTTCCCTTTCGCCTAAAAAATATCCATTCATTAGATTTACTTTGATCAACGTAATGCATCATTCTCCGCATCTTAGAGCAGAAATACAAGACTCTACTTTAGTAATGAAGAGGTTGGACTGCATAATTTCATTCATTGAATTTCGAAAAGTTTTCTCTTAGTTTTATAGATAAAACTAATACCATTATACGTAAAAAATAACTCTGTCATGAATATTTGGATTAATGATTTTTGAAGGAATTCAGCAGGCTCATGAATATCATTTGATTGCTCATTCTATCGTCATATCATCCTCGCAATCAAAAACAAAAGTTTCTAAAATATGATTACCAACTTTCACAGTAAATCCAGAGAACCAAATTATTAAATGAAGTATTAGAACTAAAGCAAACGATAAAATGTTAAAGTATACGTTAATATTCTGTCCTATATTAAAAAAAGAAATGATAAATTTTAAAAATAAATATATATGAAGAGAAACGTAACAATTATTTACTGTAACATAAAATAAAAAAATAAATTTTTATGTAATAATCTTTTCTTAAGACATTTAATCAAATTAATTAGTTAATATTTTAATAAGTTTTCAATTGTGAATGTATTTTAATTCGAATCTTTCGATACCAGGTATTTAGTCATAACTTGCTTTTTATATAACTTTCATACGGAATAAACTATCGTAATAAATTAAAGGCGTTTTTTCAAAGCAATGTCTTATGATTTCAGTTAAAAATAAAATAATCAGATATTTTCAAAAGACATTTTAATAAATTATTATGATTTCTGCTTTTATTAATCTAAAGGTTGATTTTCAAAAGTGATTGTAAAAATAATTCGAGATAAAAAGCAACGTTTTTAAAAACAATGTTTTTATATAATGACAAAGTATATTAATTATTATACATTAAATTCAAAACCAACACGTGATAAACACATTAAAAATTTAATTATAATTTCAATTTAATCAATCATTTATTGAATATTTTTTACTGAAAAATTTTACAGCACATACAAGCCCTTCCTTCTTAGTTTCCAAATATTTTTGGATTACCAGATCTAACAGCGTGGAGGTGAGGTGAGGCTAATTTGAGTATGATTGGCTAAGTGTAGTTAAATCTACATGTATTACACGTCATACTCTTCTAGACCCAAAAACGTGGACAAAACACAAACGAACTTTAAAAAAAATTACGAATGGAGCAAATAAAAGTTATGCATCTAATTTTTACTAATTCATGATTTAGAGTCGACATGCCAATCATTTAAATTCTACTTTCTTAGTACATCTGAAATGCTGTACATCAAATTCTAGAAAACATAATTTTTAACTTTAAAATTTACTTAAAAAGACACATTTGTGAACGTATTAAAAATTTCATAATATAAAATCGAATCGAAACATGCATTTGAAAGACTGTAACTCATTCTATTAAAACTGGGAACCAGAATTCAGAAAAAATTATTGTGATATGACATGGCGCCAAATATTGGAAATTTTCTTTCTTGCGAATTATTACTGACTAAAAGTCAGCAACCCTTACTATTTCCCCTTTGTGAGTAAGAAATTTGTACGATACCTCATGTGGCGTATGCGGGAATTCCCAGTGTTCCCCGAGGGGAAAAGAATTTTTTTTCCTCAAAGCGCCGAGTGGAAGGGATATTTTGACTTATTAAAATTATTGAAATATTAGTTAAAACTTGTCGCAAATGTCTAAATTTTGCATTGTTAGGCAAGTAAGAACAATTCCCCAAAGTTTCAAAGTTCTAGCTTGATGGGAAGTTGGTTAACTTAACGATCGAAAATTAGATGACACACACTCACACCAAGTGAAATTCAGAAAAACGTAAAAAAATTGAAACAGTACAAAGAAATAAAAGAAGCGGAATAAAACTTAATGTCATTGTAACTCTGCAATATGTAAAACAATATATAAAAATTTAAAAAAGTTCTGTGCAAAGTTTTGCAAAGAACAGATTAAGTCAACCAAGGTGCGTTTTTTTTTATAATTAATATTAAATTACTCATTAAAGATAAGAATTAAAGAAAAAGGTGAAATATCGAGAAAGGGACAGTAAGACGATTCCACCTGTCTATTACAATATGAAAATTAAATTTTCAATATTAAAACTAAAGGAAACTGTAAACTATTAAATTGAATGCATTTTAAGCTAAATATAATTAAAAATAAAACAAACGATAAATTATTAAATCGAATATATTTGAGCTAAATATAATTAAAATTGAAGCAAATGACAAAATGTTGAAAAGCGATGTGGTACGCCAAAAGTGATCCACCTAAAACAGTAGTCAATTGGGTGACTAATAATAGTAAATAAATACTAAAATCATTTGACTCCAAAATATTCCAAGAAGGAAGCCGAACTAAACAAACGTATTTTGAATTTCTTGCTGGAAAAAAAGTGGCTATCTCACAGCTCAAAATTCTGAATACTATTATTTATTTTCCTTCATATCTTGATTCCGGTTTATATATGATTTAAGGTAAAACATAAATCGATAATTAAGTAAATTACTTAATTTTTACATTTGTTTCACTTCAATCCAATAAAAAAATCGGGGAAAATTTATTACAACTTATTTTTGAAATTTGGGTTCATTAGTGGGGAAAGCAGGTATTAGACATATATTGCATATATTTTATTTCAATCCAATAAAAAACTCAGAAGAAATTTGTTATGACATATTTTTAAAAACTAAGTTCGTTACTGATTAAAGTTTTTTTTTTCAGTTTAGTTTTTATTAAAGACGCACTAGAAGCAACACAAGGGTTATTGGCGACGGACGTCGTAATTTTGAAACTCGGTCAAGTGACGAGGACGACACCTGAGCTGGCACCCCCTCTCCTAACTTCCACACCACGCCAATTATTTACTGGGGAAAACAGACATAAAAATAGGTAAAAAGGAGATAAATGTTTCAAAAGTGATCAGGCACGACATTTTTGGTTTAACTAAAAGAAGTCCTTTGGGTGGCTAAAACGTTATGCATATTGCGCTTCTAAAGACTTTTATTTCTAAATCATTTGTTTCGGAATATTTTTTATGAAGGTTAATTATATTTATTTTATTTCACATTTTTAAGCCACTATACTAATGAAAGCTAATAGTTTATATAAGTAAATATATATGTGTGTGTGTGTGTGTAATTATTAATGTTAGTTCTACATAATTTTAAAATAGACAAAATCCCACCCGAAGTTGCAAATAGTTACAACTATACCAATTTTCTTAAGAAAAAACTTAAAACTAATATACTACAGTATTCATTGAAACAAATCATCAAAATATCTAAAATAGTCAAATTAAAAGTATTATACAAAGTTAAAAAAAAATACAAAATATTATAATGAAAAATGTCTTCAACTTACTGTGCGAAATACTATTATTCATAATAATTCTAAATCAAAAGAAAAATAAATCAATGATTAAGAATTACAACCAAATTAAATACAAAACTGTGAAACGTACATAACAAAACTCGAGACCAATTACTTGAAGCAAAACAAGAATGGAGATAATGTAAATTAAATACTGTGGCATATTTTGGAATGGAAAAAGTGTGTTTAAATCTAGTTTTATGAAACTAACCATCATAACTACAATAATTACATTACCATTAATGGAGTAGGCAAAGTTAAATCAACATTTCATAAATGAACAGAAATTCCACATTAGGAAAATGAAACAAAAAAAATTAATACTTTAAATCAACTAATATATATATATATATATATTAGTTACACACACACACACACACATATATATATATATGTATGTATGTGTGTGTGTGTGTGTGCACGCACACACACATGTGCCGTTGTGTGTTTAAATTACAATGGCCTCTTATAGATTAGTTTAAAAAAAAGCATTTGTTTCTTATTTAAAAAACAGATGACTATAAAAACATGATATTTGGAAGAGTGTTTTTATTTAACAATTGCTTAATTTTTGCATTTAGTATAATTTATCTGTAAAGGATTACATTTTTGGAATAATTTTACCATTAGATAAAAGCAATTACCACTTGGATTTATGTGCAAAACATTTAAATAACAAGGTTTTAATAAAGAAGGAGTCCACTCTCTACTGATAAATTGGCGTTATCGACCTTACATATTGTCAGTTAAGATGTCGGACACTGGAAAGAGGAATCAATGCTCATATATGGAGATGCCCTTGTTTGAACTTATTTAACTAGCTCGGAGGAGGACTTACGGCAGCCACCTATCAACTGATTTAGTTTCGAAATGCTGTATCGGATTAAGATCAGGTATTCAATATGTCCATTCTATTCGCTCCAAGCCTTGATCTGCAGGATATTCATCAACAAGTCTAGCTCGGTCAGGTCGGGCATTATCATGTATTAGGAGGAATCCATCATCAATGGTAACAGTATATGGTATGACATAGGGAGCGAGAATCTTGTCCAGATTTTTCCCAACAGTTAGATTTCCTCAACAAAGTACCAGCTGATGCAGAAATCTTTAGATGAAAAATTTTCCTGCCGTAACACATTGCTTGCGGGTTACACAAAATTACATTTATATATAACTAGTAACACCTCCTGCCCATTATTTAATTCTGTAGACATCGTAAAGCTTAATCAACTTTGAAATAAAATCACAAATCCATTTGAAAATACCATTACAGTCTATGGACTATATTCACATATCGCTCTCACTCTGAAACAACTCTTACTCTACCTGAATCATAGCTCAGAATTTAGCAATAAAGTTCTAGCTTACCAATAATTGGCTTAATAGGACTTAAATACATTTGGAATACAGCGTGTTCGTTTTCCATTATCACTTATTCTAACCAGTAGTCACTTTTAATCAATTTTAACAACATATGAGCATTTACAGCAATTCACTGTGTTGTTCACTGTCCATGTGTTATGTGTAGTTCAGTAAAGAGAGAACGAAAATAAAATATAAAACGTAACCTTATGAAGCAATCCTGCTTTGGTTAACAGATAAAATGAAAACTTCCAAGATTCCTGGCCATTCACGTCAAAAGCTTCGAAATGGGCATCAGAATATGATCATCCAGAAAGATTATGGATATGAGAGAGAGAGAGAAGCATACGAGAGAGGAAATCATGGACAGAGGTGAGAAAAAAAATTGCTAAAGCAATTTCGTGTTTGCTCAGAGGAAACTCTTCGCAATGAATCGCATCTATATATAAATTCTGTAGTGTACCCTTTCTCAGAGATACGTGTTTCACACGGTATCATACATTAAAACAGTACTTGCGAGGATCGTTCTGTAAGTTCTTAGAGAAAGATAAAAAAACGAGTTATTTTTGGTAGATATTTTTTAAACTTCTTCAACATAATCTCTTAGATCAATACACTTTTCCAAGCGTTTCTTCAGAATTTTAAAGCTACCTAAAAAGTATGATTTGGGAAGGTCCTCAAAATAAGCCTGTGTTTGGGTGATGTCCTCTTCGTTAGACTAGAACTGTTGTCCACTGAGAATTTTTCTTTAAATTTAGAAATTTAAAGAAGTCACTGGGGACCAATCCGGTAGATATCGTAATAATTCAAACTTCAATTCCATGATTTTGGCTTTCAAAACTGCACAGTTGTAATCTCATGCACTGTCTTGATGATAGATGGTCTTTTTCTTTCTCAGATGAGGCATTTTTTATATTTCTTCGCTGATCCAGAGCAATCATGACGCATAATACTTTCTAGTTATAGTTTTTCCTTTTTCCGAGTAATCGGTGTACATAATTCCACTAGCATGCACAAAACCGTGCACTTATCTCACTGCCTTTGCTTCCTTCGGATCCCACTCACCTTCAAAAACCCACTGTTTTAATTGTGCTCACCCAAAAGTAAGAAGATGTAAACACAGGAGCATATGTGTTATGAACCATTCAACTCAGCTTTGATCTCTTTCGGTGTTAACCATTTTAAGTATTAGTGTTTAATCACCGCTTGAAATTCACTTTTTTCTACTTTTCTGGATGTACATAAGTTTCTCGTTTCAATCAAAAGTAAAAATGAAACCATGTAATGGAAATAACTGACAGCTATTTAGTGAGTGATGATGCTTGAGAAAACAAAACATTTGCAATGCTACGAGCGCCCTATCTTGGAATTTCTAACAACTTATTGAACGACCCACGTGCATTTCTTGGATATAAATTATAACCAGTTTCTAAGTGATAATATTGAAAAATAAATAGTGTGAACATTTTTTTCATTTTTAGCAATATTTTGTTCTTCATTTTTAATATAAATGCAACCTTCTGTCGTAATTTTTCGGCATATATAAACATGTATTCTTAATAATACTTCATATTTCAAGGTAAGATGACATATTTCAAGGTAAGATGATAAAAATTGTTTTTATTATTAGTTTTAAGTATAATTCTCGGTTTTGCTCTCTCTTTTTTTAATTGAATAAGCGCCTTCTCCGATATTATGTTCGTGTGGCAACAGCAAAACATACAATTGTGTTAAACATTTCAAAAAACTCTAGAGAATAAAATCAGATCAGAAGTAAGGCCCATTTGAAATATCAGACATGCTAATTTAAAACTTATGCATTACAATTAACATTAAATTTCTGATAAATATTTTTAATTTAGTAATCTAACTTTTTTTTAATTTAAAGCTGTATATTTGTGTAACTCATTTAATAATACCCTTTAATATTATTTTTTTGAACTAAGTATTCATTTTTTCTTGAGATGTAATAAAAGAAAAATTTCAAAAACTATTGAGTATTACGTTTTTCTTTTATCTCTCTAATGCATTCAATATTATGAAAGAAATAACTAATTTTAATCTCTAATTTTAATCGAGTTCCGTCATATCAGTACCACGTTTATAAAATGAGTGATGGTGATTGTTTATAAGTGTGAATCTGAGAAACAAGACTAGGACAACTGGAGACAGACGTTGTAATTTTGAAACTCGGTCAAGTGACGAGAACGACAACTCAGCTCCTTCTCCAAATTTCCATACCAAGCCAATGGAGGATTTGGAACCTCAACCAGAATTAATGTATGTATCAGCTCCGCTACACCACTAGTCTATAGTGACATTTGGGTCAAATCCACAACTCGACGAAAACAACGCCGCCACAGTACGTTTGCATAGAAGAATGTCTTCGTCAGTCAAATATACTAGTTCTCTAAAAGAAATAAGTTTGTCGCGGTAGCCGAGTATTCATGGTTGTGATTTCGTGAATCTTGTTATTTTCATTGAGTCGTGTGTTGATTATGAACCTTTTTACAAGGTTGCATTTGTAAAGGTAGAAACAGAAGTTTGTTGAAAGAAGAAGTTGAAGAAGGACAGTATTAAAAGGAAACATTGACGTAACTAATACTGAACCTAATTTCGACAATTGGGGATGATTTCAATTCCAGCAATATTATAAGAGGACTTTACCAACGTAGACTAAGTTATTGATGGGTGAGGCTGGATAACTGACGTGGATACCATTGATCAAATCAGAAAGAGGGACAAGTTTAAAGATGGAGAATGTCGGGATGATGAAGAGGAGCAGGACATCCAGGAGAAGCACTAACTTAGTCCAGCAGAATTTATGATAAATGTGCATGAGCTTTGACGAGTTCTTTCTTCAGAGCGTGTCTTACATTAACTTTTTTTCCTTCACTTGATAGGTTAGAATCATTTAAAATGACTCAAAGATATCTATCGAACAGGCGATTATAATTGTTTACTGACGTCAAACTGGGAAGCAACACGAGGATTATTGGCGACGGACCTCGCAATTTTGAACCTCTGTCGAGTGACGAGAACGATAAATGATATGACGTCTCCCTCTCCAAATTCCCATACTATGCCTACATGAGTACTTTGAACAACGACGAGATTTAACGTGCATCAGCCCCGCTACAAGAGGAGTCTCTAGTGACATCAGGGCCTGAATCCACGACTCTATGAAAATAATGTCAGCCATAAAGCCGCGACCATGATAACTAGGCTACCACGACCAAGCATTCAGAGAGACGAATATAAATACATAAACATGTTTAATTAAGGCGTTGTAACTTTAATAAAAATATAAATACATACATTGTAGTATGCATGTATTTTGTAAGGTACAGCTTGTGAATTAAATCTTTGGATTTAGATTTAACATTATTTTTCTTTTAATTTACCTTTTCTTTTAAGAGAAACATAAGTTACTCGAATTTATGTCCGGTTCCATCAGCTTCGAATTATTAAAGTTTGGCTCTGTACTTTATTTTCAAGAAAAACATTTTCGTTCTAGTTACAAATTGAAAATTGTTTGAAAATATTCTAAAAACACAAATAAAACGGTAGATAACAATCATAAAAGTTTTGCAAATAACGTGCTTGAGGCCTTTGCGAAATATAACGATATATAGAAGTGGATTCTTAGAACCGTTTCATGTTTTCTTTGAAAATTTCTGAAACTATTCCAAGACAAATCGCATTCTGAACATTTTATGTACAAATTGTTGTTATATTTGATGCGAAATTCTTTATAATAAATAAATATTCTACGTTCTGTTGGCTACATCAAATATTCAAAATTTTGCTTTGAGAAACAGATGTCCAAAACACAAGGTATAAAATCTTTTGTCTCAATGTTTCACAATCTATACATACAAAGAAACAGAAATATTTCTTTCTTTTTACATCGTTATTTTAGCCAAGTGACCTATGAAAGGCATTGTCTTTTTTTTATGTATTCGCTGCATTCTTTTTGATTGACAATCCTGTACTCATTGATCCCACCCAGACAACAGAGAAAAGGAAAGAGGCGAAAGGGAGCCGGGAAAAAGACAGGAGTTTTCTTTTGTTTATCGAATTACTTCAGGTTTGTTTGAATTTGAGCGGGCGGCTGCTGAAAAAAAGAGGGGAGGTAGAAATTGAATTAGGCCAAGTTGAGTCAGCTCCAACGGCGCATGCGTAAGGGATCGAGGGGTCGGCAGAAGAGATGATCACGGGAAGTTGGGAAGGGGAGGATGAAAGAGAGAGAGAGAGAGAAAAAAAAAGAAGAGAGTGAAAGAGAAAGATTGGTCGGATCTAAAAATAGTTCGGAATTCGCAATGGGACAGGGCTATCAAGAATTTCGTTGCCCGTCTCTTTTATTCTTTCTTTCCTTTCATGTTCAATTTCCTCTTTTCTCCTTTTCGCCAATCTGAAATGCGTTCGTTGAATTGAAAGAACGGAAATAGAAGCACTTGGCGATGTATCGCCCAATTTGGCTATAAAAAAGTAGCATATAGTATCAGAAGCTAAGTTATTTATCAAATTAATATTAAACGAGAAAAAGTATGCATTCAAAAACTTGGAACTTCCTCTATATTTCAGGGTATATATAAATTAATTACATATTATTGGTGACGAACTTAATAATTTCCAAACAAATTCAAATAACAACGGATTCTTGTATAATAGCAAATATTATTACATTTATTATTAACAATCCCCTCGAGCTAAAGCTTCCAAAGCAATTATTGACGAAAAGAAATTGGTAACCATTGTCCCGTAACAGGAAAAATTACAAAGTGCAACGAGAATAATCCTAGTGCTGAGCAGGTTGGACTTTGTAATTTTTAACCACCATTAAGTTTCGTGAACCTATAGTTAATCCTATGGAATTTCTACTGTCTTCTAATTTATACTATTTTAACTATTTGAATGCAAAACAGTGCATCGGAAACAGCAGAGATCTAAGATATAAAAGATACCTAAAATTTTTACAACTGAAGTTCCATCGAATGCTTAGATTTAAGCCAAATTCACATGGACCACATGCTAGCGATAATTTTTCTGTTAAGTATATTTGTTCTGTCGACGGAGTCAACCACTTATTAGAGGTAGCTTGGAGTCTGAATTGAACACTTAAAACCAAATTGTTAACACGCATATCTATGGGTAGAAGTGCAGACTCATCATTGGGCTCGTGTATTTTCCTCCGAATCACTGAATTTTGCACATCATGCGCGTTTAATTGCAGTGGCGTACTGCATGAATTATGCATCGCCACTGTAGGTAACATTTTTATTAGTGATACCATTCACCATCAGGTGTCGATAAAAGTTGTTGAATGGAGGAATCTTGTTTTATTCTTTTTCGGTCTATATGAAGTGTCAGTCCAAAACGATTAAAAACCGCGAACATCAAGACAAATATCATTCTATCACTAACATTTATGGACCCTTATGTGAAATGTAGATCACACACACACACATCTAAGAATACATAAATTATATTTAAATGTATTTTATACGTATCAGTAATATGGAGTGATCAGACTCAATCGGCTAAAGTGTCAATTGAATTTTTTAAAAAGAAAAATAAAAAAAAATGAGTGTATTTGCCTATTTGAGGAACTTCCCTCATGAGGACTAGTTAGGCAAATCCATCCCAGAATAATTTATGTGGTTGTTGTCGATGCCAGACGTCACGGGTAAATTTCACCTCACTTTTAGAAAGGAAGTGGAGTTCCGTAAGTTGTTATTAATTCTTACAGAAGAGGTGAAAGTCGAAAAATGCCTCGCTGTTTTAACCTCATCTCCACATGTTGGTTACCATCTTCCTCAATTCTTAGTGGCCGCGGTAGCCTAGTGGTCAAGGTCGTGGATAGCGGCTGGCGGTTTTCGTTCAGTCGCGGGTTCGATCCTTGGCCACCAAAGACCCGCCGTGTAGCCGGGGCTGATGCACGTTAAATCTGTTCGGGGCCCAAAGTCCTCCCGTTGGCGTGGTGTGGATGTTAGGAGAGGGGGTGCCAGCTCAGGTGTCGTCCTCGTCACTTGACCGTGGTTCAAAATTACGAGGTCCGTCGCCAATAGCCCTCGTGTTGCTTCTAGTACGACGTTAATAAAAAACTAAACTAAATCCTCAATTCTTAGCACACCAGTAACACCTATGAACAAAGAAAACTAATGAATTATATCGAGACATATAACTTTAGATAGAAAAAAGATCTTTAAAAATTAGTAAACACAAATAAAAAAAAGTAAGAGACATTACTAAATAAAGCCTATTAGTCATGTAACTAATGAAATATACTATTTAAAAAAGAGCTCTTGTTTCAATTTTAAACAAAATCAAAAACTTTTCCATGCGAAGTTTGACAAAGAACAGTTTCAACGACCAAAGATGTTTAGATAATATTTAATTTAAATATAAATAAATAATACTATTTATTCAAATTTTATTTCAAAAACAATAATTATTACTTTCATTTACTTATTTATTTAAAAGTAAAAAAGTATATGTTTCAATAATTACGAGAAATAAATGACGTTCTTTATTCATTAGATCCATTACACGGCGGGATTTTAGTAGCATCAGGACACGAATTTACGATTCGACGGAAACCACACCGGCCATGACCACTCTTCTACTGCGACCAGCTACTATTTAAAATAAATATTGGTTTTAAATTCAATTTTTGTAAATAAGTTTATTTAGAAAATTAAATAAAATTATTGGATCTATTGAAATACAATTTTAGTTTGTGTCTTATATTATATCGTCTGTAAGAGGGTGATTTAAATTGCCTGTTTTTGATGACAGCTATGGTAAGTAGATGTTGCCATTCTGTGCTGCCACCTCTTAAATGGTATCAAAACAAATGTGATTCTAATTCATTTCTAATTCTTGTTTCTCATAAGTAATTTTTTGAAACCTCCTTAGAAATATATTTCTCAACAAATTATTCATTAAATATATATACAACCTTAAAACAAAATCTTTGGGGGATATACAAATAATTCTTTTAAGTGTTTTTATTAATATGGTTGAAGAAAACATCTCTTTACTTCAAAAGTATTGTTGAAACGATGAGATGATTATTGAGTAACAATGCGTAACATATCTTATTATTGCTTATTTGGATTAAGAGTAACAGATATTTACAAATTCTAACCCATAACAATGTTGCTTAACAATGAAACAAAATGCCAGTCTGCAATATAATCGAAAAATGTTTCATTATGTGAAGTGACTGTTGAAAACTAAACTTGAATTTTTGTTTAAAGCGAATTTTAAGTCTTTGATTGTGAAACATTTTGAACCCTGGAGGCTTAAGGAACAACCACAGAAATGGAGGTTTTTATCGAAATGTGCTTTTATGCGTTTTATTTCATAATGTTTATCATTTTTGACAGCTATGTATCTTCCTTTTATCACATCATTGGTTACGCACTTGTAACAGGAGCAATTAAATACTACATTTTGTCCAAATATTTCAAGGAAAAGCAATTGAAGAGAGAAATTCCAGTTCGTGCAAAAAGGTATACTATTAAGGCTCAATTAAATCCACCTGAGGTTACTCCCGAATTGACCATACAACGCCAATGTCAAATGAAGCCGAATAAAACTACACCTAAGGCTAACACAGAAATTATCTGCAAATCCTCGAATATTGAAGCACAATTTTCTCCATTGGCAAAAAGCAACAGTCGGATTGTGAAACATAACAGAGAATTCAAGCAAAAAACTGCACCTATTGTTCATTCAGTTGTCGTTTATAAAATCTGCGTTGCTTTAAAACTCGAAGCTCAGTTGAGTCCAATGAAGACAAGATGCACACCAATTGTTCATATGCTACAGAAAACAAAAACAAAGAAAGATATCCCTAAGGTCCATTCTATATTTATTTACAAAATTTGTAAAGCCTTAGATCTCAAAGCTGTCTTAGCTTCACCATTGAAGTAACAAAGATACAAATGTATATTTAAAACAATTTAACGAAGACTAAAGCCAACTGATACAAGTTTATATAAAGGCAAAGGACATAATTTCCATCAAGATGTAAAGCAAAGGATTTCAGTTTCCGAGTCACAGAAATACAAGGAATGCGATATTTATTACTAAAACTATGAGACTTTGCAATTATGCAACATGCGGGATTTTCAAGCCACATAAGGCAACACTTTTCCCAACTATAAATACCTAAATGTCGGGACTGTAATAGCAGCAGGCGTTTCACAGATACATAGTATAAATAGCAATATATCGGGAATGGAACGACAGCAGGCAATTTATTGCCAAATAAAGAAAAGTATCATCCAAAGTAGTAACATCAAAATGTTGGGACTGTATCAACAGCAGGCATTTAGGAGCAACCTAGGTCAAAGACTCTTCTCATA
>BMAW01017560.1:131686-172550 GCA_019974015.1 Nephila pilipes
GGCATTTAGGAGCAACCTAGGTCAAAGACTCTTCTCATATATAAATGGCAAAATGTCGGGACTGTATCAACAGCAGGCATTTAGGAGCAACCTAGGTCAAAGACTCTTCTCATATATAAATGTCAAAATGTCGAGACTTAACAACAGCAGGCATATTCCAATCTTCGAAAAGTTATGAATTTATTTGATTAAATGTAATGCAAATGTATTTGAAATATTTTGTAAATAAATATGCAAATATAGTGCTAAACAGGTGTTTTTCTTTTAGCTGCATAGCTACATTTACTTAATTTTATTCCTAATTTTAACATACATATTTATTTTGTATACAAAAAAAAATATTATAATAAGATGTATAACATGTTAATCCATTTTTCTTTTACTTGCTTTTGTAAATAGACATCAGCTATTTCTTCTGACAAATCCTACTCATTTGAAGGTCTCAAGTGATTAACAAATGATTATTAGTGATTATTTTCTTTCCTACAATGATAAAAGGAGTATTATAAAACATGTATAATTAACTACGGGATCTAAACGTTTATAATTCATATTTTCTGAATGCGGTGTTTCTTTTTTAATGCTTTCTTAAGGGTGGTGGCGGTTATTGCTATATGTTTGCGTAAGTAAGTTAGTGTAGAGCTAAAGTACATTGTATGAAAAAAAAACGACGCATCAAGAAGGAGCTGCCCGATTGTAATGAAATTTCGTATCAAAAATAATTGGACTGAACCTGCAACTGATTAAAATTTGGTGTCCAATGAATGAATAGCGGGAGTTTCAAAGCATCGGAACTGCGCACTCAGCTGGTGTATATAAGAAGCGATTCTCAATCTAATGGTCACATTTTCTGTTGCATTGCGATTTAGGATACTTTTCAACGACTGAAGAAATGCCTCGCTGCAGAATTCGAACTCATTACCAGCAACTGTTACAGTTTGAAAGAGACGTCGTACCCGCACACGAGTGTCCAATACGAAAATTCACAGACGTCTGATAGAGCGAAATCTACGCTCGTATCGACCGCTACGCCAATTGCCATTCACTCCTGCACCATGTCGATCCAGATTACAGTGGTACTTGGCTCAATCAGGTTGGAATGATTCTAACTGGGGATGTATAGTGTTTAGCGACGAATCCCGCTTCCAACTGTGTCCTGACGATCATCGAAGACGTAACTGGAGACACCCAGGGCAGTGTGTTGATCCTGCTGTCAGTAGTGCACGTCTCACAGACCCTCAACCTGGAGTTATAATCTGGTGTACCATTTCCCTTGATAGCCGGCCTTTTTCAGTCGTCACATTAGAGGCACACTTACAGTACAACGGTACGTCCACAACATGCTGAAACCTGTTTTGCTACCGTTCCTTTTGCAGTACCTTAACCTTATTTTTCAGCAAGATAATGCTGGACCACATACGGCACGTGTTGTTATGATCTGTCTTATAGCTTGTCAAACACTTCCTTGGTCAATCAGATATCTCTCCAATCGATCATGTCTGGGATATGAGGAGAAGGTGACTGCATCTACCAGGGGATGTTGATAACCCAGTCCGACAATTGGAGCAAATTTGGTAAGGACTACCACAGGAGACAATCAGGGAGCATTATCACTCTATGCCACGTCGTGTGGTAGCTTGCATCTGGGCCAGAGGTGGTTCAGTACCTCATTGAGCTCGTCACTTTGTAACTATGCAACTCTGAAATAAATCATTTAATTTTCCTGAAATTTTAATCACTTTCTATTCTGCACATAATTTTAATATCCGACAATTTTTGTCTCCATTGGACAATTACTTCTTGGTGCACTGTTTTTTTTTTTTTTTTTGGTTGTACAGTGTATATATATTCCTTTTTTTTTTCTTTCTTTAGTCTCTAATCTTTCTCTTACATAAATATATTATGTGCATTTTTTGTGTAAATATGGTATTGAACCTTGTAAAGGGACTTTGGGGCTTTTTTACGTTATGATAGCATTGACCACTCGGGGTCTGATGTGTTTTTTTACATTTATTTTTATCTGTTTGTGCCTACCATGTCATTCCTTGATTTTATTCATCTCTCTTCTCTGCGTTTCAAGTATACTTTCTGATCTTAACCTCTTTTAAACCTCTAATTAGTTTCTCCACTTTCCTTGTATGTTTTTGTTTGAAGAATTGGCATACAATTTGCATTTAACTTCCTTTGAGCGTCCTTTTTGCTTCTGAGTGTTTTTGTATAATATTTGAATGAACAATTAGCATACAATTTGAACTTAATGCTCTTTTAAACGTCAGTTTTGTTTCTCTACGTCTCTTGTATTCTGTTCAATTAAACAATTTGCATACAATTTGAACTTAACTTCTGTTAAATGTCGTTTTTGTTTTTACACGCTTCTTGTATATTTTTTGACTGAATAATTATCATACCATTTGAACATACCTACTATTATTGATCAAGTTCTTGCTAGTTAGATTTGCAGTCATTGTTTAGACAAGTATTAGGATAACTCACTAATAAATATGCCTTTTATTTTTTGTATAAATGTTGAAATTTTTAATTTACCGACCATCTTCATTTCAAACTAGTTCGTTAAGTGCGCTACATTTCAAATTGAAGTCCTAATATATTAATATAATTATTTTAAACCATATTATTCATATTGTTTAATATTTACCATATTTTCTCTAATAATTTTGTGAAAATATCTAATTTTATTTTTACGCAATCTGACTATATTTTCCTTATGACGAAAAACTCCTTAGTTTTGCTCCTGTATTTGGATTCTATTTATATTATGTCTTTATGTCTATTCTTTGAGTAAGAGACTATGAAATAATCAACTGACTGTCATCTAACTAATTCTAGATATATATTAGTACGTACAAGGTTAGTAACTCGAAATTTAAAGAAACTAACATAATTTATTAACGTTATAAAACATTTAAATTAAATTAAAATTAATACAGATAGATCATTTAACAACTTGACCATCTAACTTAAAGAAGTGGTAATCGGTATTAGAAATTGATGATTTGGTTGACATTGAGGCTGACCTTTATATACATGTTTTAATCTACGGGATCAGCGAGCAAAATCAATCTTTGTAATTCTATATATATATATATATATATGTGTGTGTGTGTGTGTGTATAAGTGCTGAGGGGTCACTATCGGGTTCATATTACTGGCTCCAAGCCCTTCTAGATCATTGCCGTCCCGTCCCCTTGAGTGACATGCTAACAGCCCTTGCGTTACATTTTAGTGCTAGTGGACGCGGTAGTCTAGTGGTCATGGTAGCGCTCTCGCTATCGGTATTTTTTTCGTCGAGTCGTGAGTTCGAACCCTGATGCCATCAAGGAATCTTCATGTAACGCGACTCATGTACGTTAAATCTATAGAGACTTGAAGCTGTCTTGTGATAGTGGTGTTGAAGTTTGGAGATGGTGGTGGCAGCTATGGTGCCGATTGTCTGAGTATCAAAATTACGAGTTCCGTCGCTTAGATCTTTGTTGCTTCTAAGTACGACATAAAAAATTACTCAAAGTTTTTAGAGAGCGATATTACGCATCAATCAACTCATTCCTGATACGGGTACGTTTTGTAGCATCCACATAAATTTACTCTCTTATCTTACATTGCTCGAAGAAGTTATAAAATATACTCCTTGCGAAAAGTCCAATCTAAAAAAAAATGTCAATCTTTAATCAGTAGTTATTATTTTAAGTTGAATATTTAAATTGTTTCATCATTTCAAAATCTTCGGGATACTTTATGATTTAAGAAAAAAAAATTCAAAGCGAATACCTGTTTTTTTTTAATTCGGAAATTTTCTGCATTTGTCACGTCTACAACTTGTTTACATTAATGATTAAGAAGCTTCGCGTGATCATTCCACTTCAGCTTTACTACTACTAAATCATTTTTCCCAATTATGCATTTTCAGAAGATGTTGTTTTAGTATATTATCGGAGAAATGTCAGAACACTCCATGGCATGTGAGTGGGAGTGAATCAATAATTCTTGTTGAACTGACTTACTTTATGTATTTCTGAGAGTATTGAAAATCTATAGAATTCATTGGGTTTATTTCTAAAAAGTGATATTTGTAAAAAAAATTACAATTAAGAGCTTAGGTCTTTCTTTCGAAAATTGAAATAGCCGTAGAAATGTTTAGTAGAGCGATTACCTTTAAACAAATGCTTTACAAATAAAATATTCTTTTATTTGAAATTATTCTCTCTCTGAAGTAAAATAGGAAGCTAAACATTCTCTTTTAGACTTTCTTCAAAGAGTGTAGGTCCATAAACTATACTTGAAAAGTGGGTGTTTTCTTAAGACGTTGGTGACTTTTTATTTATCATAACTCTCAATTGAAAGTGATGCTACTAAAGACAAATCGTGTAGCCAGGGCTGTTGCACGTAAAATCTGTCAATGCTCAAAGTCTTCCCGTTGGAGTGGTGTGGAAATTAGGAGAAATGATGCCAACTCAGGTGTCGTCCTTGATCAAGTTTCAAAATTATGAGTTCCATCGCGAACGCTTTCATGTTGCTTCTAATGAAAATGTTGATAACACCAAACCTCAACTTAACACTAGAATTACCGTATTTCTGGTATACATAGAACTACCAGTGTGGGTAATAGCTGACCCATGGGCTTCAGTCATGGTATTCTTAATTTTTATGATAATACAGAAGTTAAATAAAATGTTTCATGATTAATACAATAATTTTTAATTAATTATCTATAAAACTTACCTTCTAAAATATTATATAATATGAAATTTAGTTAATAAGAAATTACCTTTAAAACATTAAAATTTCTAATTGCGGAATACATATATTTATACCATACCTACATATGTTATCAACCTTTGACAGGTTGTATAAAATGAAAAATAAAAATATTTTTTAAATAACATATATTTTAATTAATTTAAATCTCATAAAATACTTCTACAAATTATAATAAGATACTAATCGCAATAAATATTCAATATGCATCACAGTTTGCTTACATTGTACTAATTTTTCTCAAAACATTTCTCATAGAATTCCGTAGTCTTTGTTTCTTTTTTTTCCCTGTGCATAATCCACACAAATTTTGAACATTTTTCACGCTTAATATTAGTTTTATTGCCTTCGCATTGCTTTATATGGCAAAGCTTTCGCTTGTTTGAAACTTCTGGGGTAGTACGTGGACAGACAACTTTCGTTTCTTTAGCAATATATATATTGCTTTTAGCTCCTCAACTAGAGATTTGAGACTGTTGTCTCTTTAAAAACTACTCATGTATTAATCATTGCTAGATATAAAATATTGAAAAAAAAATGCATAAGCCAGCGCCTTTATGCAGATTCCAAGGAATATTTCTTGTCATCTGATCTAAAATATCGAAACCAAATTTTGTGAAATTGTAGAAATTTATTATTTCCGGAGTCTTCTTCTCATTTTGAGTAATTTCCGATTAAGAATGCAATGTGCCGAGAAGTACATTTTTGTGTTTTTTACTTTGATAAGAAACAAGAATGGTGTTATTATGTGCCATGAAGGTTGTTGAATATAATTCTTTTTTCGTTTTCTTGAACAATTTTTGTAATTTTTTTTTAATTCTATCGATTGTTTCAACATAATTCAGACCATCTCCATTCAGGTTTTCTACAAGTTTTAGAGATATAAAAAAAACTGTCACTTGTTACATTTCGTCCCATTTTGAGATAAAGCTGTACTAACCTAAGAGAGCAGCATTCTCTCCAACACTTACATCATTTGATTTGGAATAATCTTTTCCTAAATATAGATATGCGTTAATTATGTATTTTGAACTCACATCTATAGCCAACCAAACTTTGATGCTAAATTTTTCAGGTTTGTTTGGAATATATTACAAAACTCTGCAGCGTGTCCTTGACGGAAAGAGCTGCTCATCTGCAATAATGTTTTCTCCTGGTTTGTGACACATGAGATAATTTTTTATGAATATATTCCAAATATATGATATTACTTCAAATTTATCATCCTTCAATCTATCTGATCTAGAAATATTTAAGTCAAAACGCATATATAGCATGATTTCTAAAATTCTGTTTCGGATCTTTGTTAAATTGGGACAATTGGAACCCCAAGTCTTTGACCAAAGGCTAGTGATGGAAAACCCTTTTGCAGCTAAATCTCCTTGAACATACAATATTGCAATAAAGGAATCCAGTTCATCTAGAGAAATGCTCGAAGTTTCATTATTTAGTTTTGATCTTGCATAAATTTCTGTACATATCTTTATAATATTCAAAATTTTATCATTTAGGAAAAGTCTCTAGGAAGTTACAGGTCTACTATTAGCAATGTTTTCTTTTGGAATATTGTGTCGATCCCGGAATTTTTTTCAGAATATTTTGAATGGGTCATCAGCCAGAAGAAATGGAACACCGCTGATGCATTTTCCACATAGTACCATCTATCACTTCTTCCAAATCACTTTATAGTAGTGAATGTTCTCCTTTATTTTTTTACTTTTTTCTTAACATTTTTACAATTCATTGTTGTTTTATGATTAACTGAACTGTGTTTACTTGGATTATTTTCATTCAGCTCACTGTCACTTGAACTGGATTCAGACGATAAAATTATATCAACATTTTCAGCAATATTTCTTTCCTTGTCTACAACAAAATATTCGTCATCATCATTAGATGCATTTTAATCGCAAGAACCATTTTCTGAAAGTTCATTTAGCAATTTCAAAGATTCTTCTTTCGAAAGACCTTTTCTGCTGGGTGCTATCACTAAACTTATGCAAAACTGGAATGCCACTAATATGTTTTCCTTCTGCTCAGTTTGCAACAGGGAAAATATTCTATGTAATTAGTTTCTAGAGTATAACAGATATAAGAACATTCTACAACATTCCAATACATAGATGCAATAGCTTCCAATAACAAAAGCTCACACATTTGTCTAACAGGAACGTGCCAGATGTGTGGACACTCCCTCTTTTCGTTTATGACCCTTTTGCAAAAGGCAGATGCAATACATCTCCTTATACAATTCTTTTGTAACTGAAAAATGTAGAATTTAAATCCTGTTTGAAATAAAAGAAAAGTCATTTATCTTGTTCGGGTCAGCTATGACCCCTTGGTAGTTCTAAGTATACAGGCATATAGATAAAAAAGTAGTTCTTATAATTCAACTAAAAACGTTTTTAAACTTTAGACTGAATTTTTAGGAAAAGTCAAAAAATTAGAAAACTCAATTTTGAAACACAACTGTGAAACGAGCAAAAACTCACGTCTTAGCTCACGTTTGACCCGCCTCGGTAATTCTAGTGTTAAAACTTTACTTATTGATTTGTTTATTTCTTACGTCATAGTTAGAAGCATCTCGAGGGCTATTAGTGACAGACTTGAGAATTCTGAACTTCGGTCAAGTGATACGGATGACACCAGAGCAGGAACCTCCATTTTAAACCTCCCAAGCCATACTAGCAAGAGGACTTGGAAACTCTACAGATTTAACTTGCACCAGCCCAGCTATACGATGGGATCTTAGTGAGATCAATACTGGAGTCCAAGATTCAACCGAAACAACTCCGAGCTGCGAGTTTGTGTGTGTGATCATGACTACTAATCTACCAACACAACTAAGGCTTTTTAAACTTGATTGATATTATTGCTCATAAAATCAAAGTACGGCATTGTACTAGTGAAATCGCATGACTGTTATAAATATGTACCACCATTGATATCCTTCGTTTCAAAAGTGTTAAAAAACTGAATGTACTGTAAATCATTTGTATGTACATTTGTGACTTAAATTCGAGAACAATGTAGTCTTATTTAAATTAAACACTGAACTTTTATAGTTCTCAAACTGAAAACCCATACCAGGACTGATATATCATGTTCCATATAGAAAGGCTGATGCAAGTTAAGTCTGTTGAGGGGCAAAGTCCTCCAATAGGCATGTTTGGAAATTTGGAGAGAGAGTTGCAAACTCATTAGTAATCCTCGTCACTTGACAAAGGTTCAAGATTAGGAAGTCCGTTGCCAATAGCCCTCGAGTTGCTTGTGAGTGGGAAGTTAACGATGAGTCAATCAACACATAGTTTTCGATATATGATGCACTCCCGTACACAATCCTCAATAACGATGAACAATTTTTATAAACATATGTATTATGTATACCGTAATTTAACTTGTATAAAGAACCACTTTTTACCGATAATAGGATGAAGGAATTAGAAGAGTTACTTAAACAAGAATAGCACCCAGGATATCTAATTAATAGTAATAACTTGGGATACTTTCATGAATTGGAAAAATTCACTCTCTTTGAAAATATTCTGAAATATTTAGAAAGTATTTGCATTCTTAAAAAGAAGTTGGCATTTTTAATGAAATATAGATTAATTGATTTGTAATATGTTCATCTACTTTGAAACCTTCTGGAATTCTAACAAAACTTCAGGAGGTCTGGATTCCTTACAATCCAATTTTAGGGTGTCAAAATCATGAAACATTGCTATGCACTAATGAGGAAGAATTGGATCAAAAATGGATGCAATGTAATGAGACTCTGCCGGAAAGATGTTTTTGCTACTTTTGGGCTATCGTTTTTCACCCCTCATCAAACAGTTTGGTTGTTTTTAGTTATAAGGACGATTTGAGCTTTCAATCCTTGAGTTCGTAAAAAATTGTCATTTCTATTGACATTTTAAGCAACTAAGTCGAAAAGGAAATCCTTGTCAAGTCAGTTATCAAGCGCTTTTATTTCTATTCTTTTCCTGTTGCCACATACTCCTTTCTAATACTCTCTTTCCATAATTCCACATAATGTTAATGAGAGGACTCTGAGCCTCGACATATTTAACATGCATCAACCCCATTAAACGGCGTGCTTTATCGGCATCAAGACTCAAACGCACGACTCGACAAAAACAGCCGCATAATCGTAATCATAACAACTAGGTTTGAAATTATTTCGAAGATTACGCTTACTTAATTACAATATTATTTAAAAAATAATATAATTAATACCAAATGGGAATGTGATAACTCACAGAAATATCATCTTCTGAATGTTGTTTTCTTTTTTTCTAAAATGTCCATTATTGCGAACCACATCGTGGACCAAAAATACTTTAACTGCAGGCAGAGACAATCTTCAAGTTCTTTGAAGCAAATTCACCTGCAACACCACACTCACTATTAGGTTGATAGTCAGTAATTGTCTCATCGAAGATGACCATTGGATGCAATAAGCAGTGTAACGGAGCCAATGCAAGTTAAATTTAATCGAGGTCCCAAGTCCTCCCATTGGCATCGAGATGAAATTCGCAGAGGGAGTACCAGGTCGTGCGTCGTCCTCATCACGTGAACGAGGCTTTAAATTATGTGGTCCGCTGGCAATAGCCCTCATGTTGCTTATCAATGCGAAGTTAATAAACAATCTCATCACAACAAATAGACGCGAATCCAATTTTTTTCTTGACCGAACAAATATAGATTTAGCAGCAAATGTCTCCCAATTCAAAACAAACTATAAATCAGTGTCACGTTTGCTTTTGTGGCGTTTAAGATAGATTATTAAACACTGTTAACGCACCAACTGGCATTAGCAACACCATCTGTCACGAAATATAGATGCTTCTTGCACGACTATCGTATAATATTTTCAGGAACACTAAGTATTATTTACAAATTTAAAGTAGAACAATTAACACTTACGGAATAATTTAGGAAGGTACAATTCGTTCATAAGAACCTCAATATATATTAAAGGTTATTAGGGTTTTGAATCTAGATGCTTATATAGGTAATCCTGCGGTATAATACAGGGTGCGTTATACAAGTAATTACACGAGACTTCAAAATGTTGACTTGGTGTGATGTGAACGTTAAGAAAATAAGATAATATGAAGTGTTATGCTCATCCTATAGCTCAAAATTACAACACTTCTCTTCAACAACTCTTAAATATCTCGTGTATTCAAAAGCAGCAGCGCAGTAGCGTAGTGGTCATGGTCGCGGTCTCGCGGTCTACGTTACTTTAGTCGAGTTGTGGCTTTGAGCTCTGATGCAATAAAAAGTCCACCGTGTAAAGAGACTGGTGCTCGTTATATCTGTCGAGGTCCCAAGTCCTCCCGTTGTTGTGGTGTGCAAGTTTGGAGTAGGAAGTGTGAGCTCAGGTGTCGCCCTCGTCACATAATCGAGATTCAAAATTACGAGGTCTGTCACCAATAGCCCTCGTGTTGATTCTCAGTATCATGTTAATAAAACAATCAAATCGAATTATTCAAAAGCAACTAACGTAATGTAAGAAATTCTATTAAATAGTAATATTGCATATATAATCCGTCTCTGCCATGGAATTATGGCTGCAAATTATGAAATTCGCAGTACGTTGTTATACTTCGATTACTGACTTTCAATCTCTAAGCTTTTCTGGTCCATTGATTATAGCAAATTAACGTATCAAAATTTAATAAAAAAAGTTATTTATAATCAGGAAATTGTAACTAAAAATGAATCTCTTATAAAATGTTCCTATGAAAAATAACCGAAAAATTAAATATTTCTAAAAAAATGACAGTTTCAGAAACAGAGTAAAAAAAACGTGGCATTTTGGTAATTTCAAACACTAATTTTGTGCATATCTCAGAAAGGTTTTTAACAATACAATGGTAATAAGATATCTATCTAGTACGTGGTTTTTCATTTCCAATACCTAGATATCCTGTAATGAACAAGTCTCAAACTCCCTTCTCTTCTATTCCGCGAGAGATGTGTCTTTAGCGCAGTGGATTCGCTAGTCTCGATGGTTGGGACGAAACGAAAAGATAAGTGATGTTCTTTTATTTTTCGCTTTGTTTATATTTCAATATGTATGTATTCTTTTTATTATGTTTTTCTTACTTTTCTTATTTTTGTTCTACTTATGACGTTGAGCTGTTTGCGATTTGCTCTTCACTAACTTCGGAAACATCTTGGAGATTTGAATTGCCTACAACTACAATGCCTTGCCAACCAAATGAAATCTAATTAAGTAAATTAGGTGAAAATATGATGTGAATTTAATTACTTTAAATTTAATGAAATTGAATTGATTGTGACTGTTTATCAACGTCACACTGAGAAGCAACTTGAAGGCAATTAGCGACGCATCTGGTAATTTTGAATCTCGGTTAAGTGACGAGGAAGACATCTGAACTAAAACCTCCTCCTCCAAATTTCCACTCTACGCCAACGGAAGGACATGGGACCTCGACATATTTAACGTGAATCAGTCACAGCTACACGGTGAATCTTTAGTGGCTTCAGGACTCGAACCTAAATTTAAGTTGAGTGATATATGAGCGAAATAGGCTTGAAAAGAAAGAGATGAAATATAGAAGATAAGGACAAGAAGATAGATATTTGTAAACTGGATTAAATCTCCGTAATTATTCGTTCGATTAAAACGATTCTTAATTCGAGTAATAAGATTTAAATCTGAGATAAAAATGAAAAAAAAAGTGTCTGAATTAGAATGAGTGATTTTGTAAGCTAAGTTTTTAGTAATATAATATAAACTAGAGATTTAATTGAATTAAGATTGATTCGAGAAAAGAGAGAGCGATCTTCGATAATTTATGTTAAGAGCTAATACACTATGTTGCCTTACGTATCTTTAGTTGGAGTCCTGAACTTTTTGATTGCTTAATTTGACTTTAAGATGATCGAGGATTATTACTAATGAAAGAAATACGTTTCATAGTATCTATAAAGTGCGATTTTCGCCTGATTTTTATTTGTGTTTCTAATTATTGGACATTCAGAATCATAGCGGAGCTGTATTGACATAGTAAATACGTATTTTCAACAAACCGACGCTTGGTTCCTAATTTAAAATAAATAAATCTTCCATCTCAAATTTCTCGTTCTTATTCACCCGCAACCCGTAGTTAATTACATTAAATTGTAAAATGTCATTCATATATTTCACAAATGCAAGACAAGCATTAGTGCACCTCTTAGAAATGTGACCAACGGAGTGTTAAAAAAAAAATCGGAAATTTAGTATTTATAGAACTAATTTTAACCTGTAATCACACTTCCCACAATGCGTTGCCATTAAAACAACCTTGAAGATAACCACAACCTAACTAGCAACATTGTCTCTAACACCGAATGCTATCGGCTTGAAATAGCCATTCCTTTTAATTTCAAGAAAACTGACCTTACCATCCCTGGGGATCATGCCCACAAGCAATGGACAAGTGTCTCTTGGGCAAACAGCACTAATGCTGTCACGCGTTCTTTTCCTTTCTCTTGCAGGCCTTTACAAAACAAATCTATTTGGAGAGGTTCCCTCGCTTTCTTGGGGTTTCCATCTCATTTTGTCAATATTTTATGGGCCACGTAACTTACGCCGTAGGGCATCCTTGTGTCCGGTTGATATTTATAGCACTTGTTTGCACAAGAGTGGTTTTTCGGCCTCGAAGGAGAACAAAAAAATAAGGTGCACGAATTCGAAGAAAAATGCCTTTTTTGCGTGAAGCTCCCCAATTTTTTTTTTTTTTTATCCGTACGAAAAAGAATTTAGCTTTTCTTTCGCGTGTTTTTTTGGGACTATATTACGTAATGTGCGAGTAAGGGATGTATTAAATCATTTTAAGGAAGGGGCTTCAGAGCTCTTGACCCGTTTTTAAAAGCGTGTTTTAAAAATAGCGCAGAATATAAGTGCAAATAATTTATAGCATTTGGAGCATGAAAGTAACTTTTGTTTTACCTCTAAAACTTTCTTAGGATTATATTTATTCTTTCCTTCGGGACTTATAATACATTTGTTTATCTATGGAAGAAATATGAGGGTGATTCAAAAGGTACATGTATTTGACGACGGATGGTGTTTCTAAGGTAAGTTGGTGTTACCGTTGTCATTGCAATTTGTTGAAACGTGCCGAAAAAATTTTGACTTTAATTCATAGGTTTGTTTTGATTATTACCGCAGTGAGTCATCGTGGTGTATTAAACTTGGATTCATCATTATATTCCAAAAAACAAGTAACAATCAAAACAATGAATTGCTTCCAATAACTCTACTGTTTTTATTGCTGTCGTGACGAATCATCGATGTCGGTTAAACATGAATTTATTATTATATACAGGAAATTAAACAACAATCGAAACAATAAGTTACTTCTGGCGAATCTACTCAAAAGAAGATGAAGGTAATCTCAGTAGCCGGAAAAATTATGGCAATGATGTTTTCGTGATGTGTAAGGAGGGCATCATACTCATAGACTTCTTAGAAAGAGGAAAAACTATTAACTGACAAAACTTCAGAGATTTGGCCCATTTCCCATTCCATATCCTTCTCTGTAGTAATTTTAATAATAGATTCAACTAAAGGTATGTTTTACGAGAATCGAAAATGCAACATTACACATTATTTGAAAAATTATAATAAGAATTTTTATTTTCTTTCAACCTCGATGCATTCATACTTATATTTCGTAGTTGACAATATTCTTGATTTTCCCTGAAATATGTGATCTTATACTTACTCAAATATTTTCCCTTTTTCTGAGATTAAGAAGGATTTCATTGAGACTGATCATTGTCTGAGCCGATTTATATGTTTAACTGTCAATCGGAAAAGGAATTTAACGAAATTTTAAGTATCCCTTCGTTCTATTCTTTACGGGATTGTTTTCTGATTCAATAATTCATTTAAGTAGAATACAAATAACTTCAATACAAATAAGGTTTTTATATATTTAGGTTCTATAGAATCATTAACTGTTTTGACCAATTTCACTGAAACTTTCTCAGTTTTTAAGTATTGATCTCATAAGTGTTTAAGAAACGGTATGAATGAAATTCATTACGTATAGCCGTTAAAGCAAAGTACCAGGTGCAAGTTGGTGATGGAAGCAATACATTTGACACCTTTTAAACTACTTTTACGAACAGTATGACATCATAAATCGGCAAAATATGGGAACCAAATAAACTGTACCATTGATAATTTGACAAATTTAACATGAAATAAGAATTGAATGATTATAGTTATTTATAGAATGAATTTAATAAGATAATTGAATCATAAAATAGGCCTCCAAAATCCGAGACCTTCCTACACGACATATGTAAAAAGAGCATTTGATTGAAAATTATGTTATTTAATACAGAATCTCTCACCAATGTATTTAAAATCCTACAAATTCCACAGACTCAACATCTAAGGTAAATAGCTTTTCAAGTACATCCTCATTTTCGTAGCTCCGAAATTCGTCATATAGATCCCATTCTGAACCTAGGATGTAGACTTCCATTTTGTCATTAACATCTCACAAAAATTGTCTTCAGTGCCATAAGTAGCAATATAAACCCCACATTTATTGAAGGATTTGTTAGAGGTAAATCTGATTTCGTG
This sequence comes from Nephila pilipes, assembly GCA_019974015.1. NCBI lineage: Eukaryota > Metazoa > Arthropoda > Arachnida > Araneae > Nephilidae > Nephila > Nephila pilipes. Next base: position 146,082 of record BMAW01017560.1, read on the forward strand.
ATTCGGCACGTGCGTCTATAGACAGTACTGCCAGATGTGAGCGTGCGTGGAGTTAGAAGTTAATTCAATGTTAACATACATTTACTAACCTTGTTTCCCTAAGATACACGTTAACATTTTTTCTTGATTGAAAATCCATACGTAAAGAGGGAGGATGCTCCCCTAACCTATCTTCCTAGCAGGATGAGCGTTAGATGTCAGTTTAGCTCTTGTTATAATAAAGGAAGGTAATTGACATTGCCACGCCTTTTAATTCTCAGATACGCGGCGAGAGTAAATTTGTAAGTATTTTTGATCAATCTGAATTCTTGTTTTGAAGCTATATTTTTGTAGATTTAATCTAATTTTTCTAGTTTTCTAAAATATATGCATGACTAAACTAAATTACAAATTCTAAAATTCAATGAGAAAAATAGCAAACGACAAGAAGGGGTTAGAGAAGAAAAGGTTAGCACCTATGGTAGCTTTTTTGAAAATTTTATAAAGAACAGTAAAGCTTGATCCTGTATAAGGTCGGATGTAACACTACTTGAACATGGCGTTTAAAAACAGTTGCCAAATAACTCAGTATACCATATTGAAACCCTCAAAATAAAAAATAAAAATATTTGTATGTGTCGATTCCAAAATGTTTTATTCAAATTTGGAAATTTATACTGCAAAGTAACTGGAAGAATCATACCAATTGAGCAACAACAACACGAACATAGCAGAAAGATTGATTACTCCCATGGCTAAAACTGAATGCAATGTCACAGCCGATAATTGGTTTAGTGATGTCCCTCTGCTCCAAACCTCTTTAGAAAAAACGTCTGGTCTTGTAGGGGAACGTTGAAAATAAAAAACAAGTGACACATCCCCATAGATTAGAAAGAGTGTTAAAAGCAAAGAAAAAATTTCCAGTATTTTTGAATTTATTAAAGAAGGAATACTGGTTTCTTATGTTCCACATAATAAAAATAAAAATTTACTGCTTATCTGAAATTTAGACAGGAATGACTCAATGAAGCTTTCGGAAATGGGGAAAAGCCTGAGATTATGTATTACAATAATCATAAATAGGATAGTAGAATAATTGACAAAATAGAATAATTAGGAGAATAATTGACAAATTTACTTCACTAACATTATTGCAAGCGTCATTAGAAGATTTCCTATGGCTATATTTTTTTTCAGTCATACACATTGCTGGAATAAATGTTCAAGTTATTCATATAGGGAAAAGAAATAGTACTTGAAAGCTCTAAATGGTTAAAGATTGAACTTGAAATCGGCTGTTTCTTGGAACACCTGGGAGGAAACTGACTGATAATCAGTTAAGTAAACGATTCTATATACCTCATTTGTCACGGACGATTTCTGGGAGACTTCGAGAAATTACATCTGTAAATCAACAACCTCAAGACAAACTTCCGGCCATCAACAGTAGAAAAAGAAAGAAAGCATTGTCAATCTCGCTGAAACACGAAAGCAACGAAATTGACAAAGTAGAGCTGCAAGTCTTATGGGCAGTATTTATGGCTCTCGGCATTATTCTGCTCCTTTGTATTAATGGGGCACATTATGTTTTGAATTTTTATGACAAAGAAGTGTGTGTATGTGTGTTTCTGTAAAGAAAGAAAACAGTTCGATTATGTAATTTTTTACCTATAAACTTTTTTATTGTAGTTCCTAAAAATTATTTAAAATAAACTTGCAATTTTTAAGTTGAATTTTAAAAGGTCCCTACCTTCCTTTTGTTTTGAAGATTTTACCCATCATTGTTTGCTTTTTCGTGAAAAAAATTCAAAACAATGCTTTTCTCTTGTTATTCATTATTTCCCCCTGAAACAGGATTATAAAATTGATATATAACGGTTTTATGTCATGTATCTCACAAATACGACGTCAGCAGTGAAGAAGTTTTTTTTAGAGCAATAATTGAGTGTTAAAATTATAATTATGCAAAGCACAACTGAATATTAAGACTAAAGACCTGAATCAAAAAAGGATAAAAAGTTAAAAGTGAAACATAATATAATAAACAAATTTCACTAAAAAAATTTTAAATTTAAAAAAAAAGTAAATTAAAAAAAAACGAAAATCGGAAATATCAAAAAGATGTACAAATTTTAAAAAATTAAAGAAATCAAATTTTAAAAAAAACAGAACACAGGGGAAGAATGCATTTAAAATTGGACAGAATGTTAGGTTAGGTGATTCTAGAATTATTGGCGAAACTATCGTCATCAACAAAATATTTTATGAAAAAATAGTTATTAAACCAACAATACAATGTGAAAAAAATTGAAAAGCTGAATCCAAAATGATAAAAAAATTAAAAAAGAAAAGCACAATGCAAAACCAAAATCTAAAATAATTAAATTAAAAACCAGTTAAAAACACAAAAGATAAACAAAAGTGGTCAAATTTTTTATATGTACTACTCATGTATGAAAACATGGAATACAAAACATTCAAAATCAATATAAACTTGGAAATTAACTTTGCAATAAAATACAATTTGGAAATTAACCTTACAAAAAACTTTTTTTGGCTTAAATTTACAATAAAGATTTACTGATTTAAAAAAGAACTTTTGAAAGCTATAATTGAAACCATACAAAGACTTCAAAACAAATAAAAATTATTATTTCTCGTTATTTATACACATATAAACATATTTATTTCTGCGGGGGAATTCATTTAGCATTACATTTTTAAGAATATAATTATAATCATATTTTAAATAATATTAAACTTGTGACTTTTATACAGAATATTTATTTACTTCAATCATCTCAGTAAATTATTGATATTTAATAACAGTAATGAAAGAGAAAAAAATTAATTAATACACACAATGCAGTCCATGTCATATTTTACTTTAAAATATGGAACGACCTCGAAGGATAAAGGACTTTAATTTGTGCACATTTAATTCAAATATATATTATACTTAAGTTTAATAATATTGAAGCACTGCCACCATTATAAAAAATGCAAATATGTTATTAATTGTAAGTAGTTGAATTAATTATTTCAAATTCTTGTCAGTTTTAGGTATAATGATTTTATTGTAATTTTTTAAATTTTTATTTATCAAAAAACATATAAAAAAATAAAATATTTAATGAAATATTGATTTGTAATTTTCAATTTTAGTGTAGCATTTTCTAATTCGATTCTCTAAACTTGTTATTTGATATGAAGTTCATAAGATTTATTTGGCTGAATGAGAATCAAAATATGTTTTTGTATGAACAGATCTGTATAACTTCAAAGAAATTTTATTCCATTTTCTTTCTTTTTTTAATTAAATCATTCGGGAATAACAGGAAGTGCATGAAAAATAGATATTGAATACTTTAAAGTGGTTTTTTTCCTTCTTCACAAAAATCGAATATTGAGCGAAAAAAACACTTTCGCTATCCAATTACTTTCACTTTATCTAGAGACAATAAAAATTTATGTCTTGAACAGTTTTTTCAGAAAAAAGAAAAAGGTTTACGCTATGGCTCATGCTCACCAGCAGATTATTAGTAAACATGATTTCTGGAAATATGCAGACTTGAAAACTATTACATTTTTGCATGACTTTAGAGGAATAACTTTATTTAATGGATCAAATGTCAAATTTAGTTTTTAAATATAACATGTGGGGGGAAACTCGAAAATTTATCAAAACTTCATATAAAACATGAACTGATAATTCGTTGAATATTTTAGTCAGAAATGTTAAATGAATGAATATGACAATAAGATAGAAATGATTTCAATAACTTTCTCTATAAAATAAAAAAAAGATGGTTTTTAATTAACACTGAAATACTAATAATTTAATCATAAAAATAATACAAATATTTTTTTTTCTTATATTAAAGTCAGTGGCGCAATAGATGGGGGTTAAATTCCCCTCCCCATATTCGCAAAAGTCTTGTGCTGTACACTGACAAAATAAAACTGAAACTTTGTTGTACTGATTTTTTAAAGAAAAAATTAATATTCAAAATACCATACTCCCCGTTAATATTATTTTCGCCTCGAAAAGTGAAATGCGAAATTAATTTTAAATACAAGTTGAAGAGGAAGAATCCCCCACCCCATGGAAAGATTGTCACTACGCCCTTGATTAAAAAGTAAATATCCTATGTATTTCAATCTCTTTTGTATTAATTATATTTGCAAATATTTATCTACAACCATTTATTTAGTTTGCGTTTGTCTGCGATATGTTATTCTATAAATATACATAGATAAGTAATATTTTAATTGTAATACTATCAAAAGGGAAGATATTATATTAAAATCTATACATTAATTATATATAATGTGCTCGAAATTTCTCTCTTTCTCTCTCTCCTAAGTTTCATGTAATAATCATTACATAGTGAAAGATTATCCCTGTCAATCAACATTTCGATTTTTCAATTAAGGTCAGGCAGAGAATATGTAAGATTATTGATTAATACTTAAAATTGATTTTGATCTAAAGCTTGTAACGCATACAGGTTAATGAACATTCGTTTGAAACAAAATCCAAGCAGAGTTTAACTTCAGCTGAACATTAGAACAATTGTTCAAAAATCAAATTTAAATTTAACTCGCAATCTATTTCACCATATAAGCATTGCAAAACTTCTCCAAAAAGGGTGCGTTGATTAAATTAATTTATCTATTTTTTTTTTCCATCGCATAGGTTTTTTTTAATTTTTATTTTAAAACTAGTAAATTGAAAATACTTAAGATAAATTAAATTAAAATTAAAACAAACGATAAATTATTAAATTCTATATAAATCAACCACATGTAATTAAAATTACAGCAAAAGAAATATTATTAAATTGAATATATTTAAGATAATTGTAATTAAAATTAAAACAACAAATAAATTATTAAATTGAATATATATCAGCTACATGCAATTAAAATTAAAGCAAACGAAAAATTGAATATATTTAAGATAAATGTAATTAAAAACGAAGCAAAGGATGAAAAATTTAAAAGTGATCTGGTACGCCAAAACGCTTCACCTAAAACAATAGCCCCTTAGGAGGCTAATAAGAATTTATCAACGCTGTGTGTGCCTATGAAAAGAAAACATACAAAATCAGGGGAAAAAAGGATTTCTCAAAACCGAAACTAATGCAAAAAAAAAATTAACAAGGCGAAGACGAAGGGAGAGTCTTCGAAGGCGTCTAACATAGGACTATCTGGAGACAGCAGATTAGGGACTTGTTGCCGTTCATAGACATGAGACTTGCAAACGATAATTGATTTCTTGTGTTAACATGAGATAAAAAATAAACGATAAGCTCCAGACAATTGTGGGACGACATTAGGAGTTCATTGCCTCTAATGGTGAAATTTCTCAAAGAATCGAAGTAAACTAAGATGTAAATCATTGAAGTAAGGTATTACAAAAGATACAATACAGCAAAGATTTACCCGCTTTGTAAGAAAAACAGAGTGCTCAACGTACATCCGATAAATACTTCAGAATAAGGAGGGTTGAACCTTTTTTTTCTTTTTGACACATTTGTCCATCATATATGTGAAAGGGTATGTTTCGAATGTGAACAATTACAGTGTATGGCTAGTTTTTGAACTCCTACGGATCTACGCTTACTCTTAATTTTATTTATAGTAGCCCTAAAATCTAGTTTTATTTATTTTTTTTAAATATATGTATTTCTAATAAATATTTTTAAGAGAATGCCTACGTGGGGACTTTCAATTGAAAAAAAACTTGCTTTGTTTAAAGAGCTCCCTTCTGATGGATCAGAGTTACCTTCAGAAACAAGTGAGGAAGCAAATATCTTTACAGTATATGCAATAAAAAAAACATGCCTTATTTTAAATAAAACTGTACATGCATTTCTACAAAATTTGGTTTTTAAGTTCATAATATAGTTCTATCATTAAATTATGATAATCATCTATGTATAAAAAACGTTGTACTTAAAATAATTAAAAAAAATTCGCACAAATTATCTCTCATAGAAATGAAAATACACCATAAAATTCTCATTTTTTCAAAAACCTTTTGTGATTCTAATATTTCCCAAATTAACTAAAATGATAAAAAAAAATTTATGAAAGTATTTCTTATTACTTCGAAGGAATACGAAACAACGAGTGTACAAATAAAATGTCCTAGAGGGGGGGGGGGGGTATATTATATATACCAGGTCTTAAAATTCGGGAAATAAATAAAAATTAATTTTTCCGGTTGATAATAGGTCTTTTGAACACTATTGATTCATATCAGATGAATTTTAACTAAAATTTAATGTTTTTAAATACCAGCCCTCAAAGAGTAAATATAAATAAAAAAAAATCTCGTAACACTCTTGCACTCTTACATGTGTAGTAAGACATTGATTGTTCCTTTAATAATAGGGATAGTATTTATTATAACTAAATACGAAAAATCTATCAAATGGAACAATGATTAATGATATTTGATTCACATTCGACAAAGAAAAATGAGTTTATTTTATGTCATTTTTAAATAGTACTCATTTTTAGCATGTGCTATCACGTTGTTGTTTTGAGGAAATGACGTCAGCAAAAATGCGTAGGCATAAAACAAAAGTTATATGGAGTTAAATTCAAAAGAGCAATATTATAATAATGATTACTATAATTACATATAGTTTGCTTAACCATATATTTACGCTGTTAAGGTATATTTAATTTAATCAATTTTCTTCTATTTTAATATTTAGTTTAATAAGTGAATTTTATTGCAGAATCATTAGTTTATATTATTTTTGTTTTTAACATTAGTATCGTTTTTATATTCGAATATTTTGCTCGTGAAAATGGAACTACATCAGGAATATGAAGAAGGTATTTTCTTTTCATGGTAGTAGTTTGCTTTTGAGATGCTTAGGGCTCGGAAGTACGCATACTTTGAGCTAATTAATATTATTTTTGAATAATTCTTTTTTCTCGAGAACTTAAAAGTGAAAGGAAACGTTAGCACGTTTTAAAAAGTAATTAGTAAACCAATTTCATTTTTTTAACATTTATTTTGGATTAATTTTTTATTAAATTAAAGTATTATAAGTCTTGTTTTATCAATTTAATATCAGTCATTTATGTATCTCTTTATGAATAGAAAATTAGTTTTATAATTGTAAATAATTATGTATGAAGAATTAATTATCAAAAACTGTAGTTATAATTGTGAGTCATGCATTTACATTTAATTGCTAATTGCAAAAGATTTACTTCTCTTAAAATTTTTAAAAACTAAAATTTTGTATATTTCAATTTAACATATTTGTAAACATAATTTTTAATACACAAAACAAGATAATAAATTTAAAAATTAAATTTTATAAAATTGAACAATCTTTTAAAATATTATAATTTAAATTTCCTATTGTTTTTATACAAATGTTGCGTGAAATATTTAAGATTTTGGGGTGTTTGTTAGAAAAAAAAAACTGTTTTCACTTTGTAGGAAGAAGCGGTATTTCATAATATGGAAAATGCCAGTATTACAGATTAAATAAATGTTAACAAAATGTACTAGAATCTTTAAAAAAAAAAAAAAAAAAGAACATTTGGATCAAAATAACGCATGTAATATTCTAAGTAGCGAGGTACTTTTTGCAATTTTAAAAGGAAATTTTCGAACTTTTCCTTATCAAATCCTTATAAATAACACATTTAAAGATTCAGTTAAGTACCCCATGTTTTATAAATCAAAAATTTTAAGAAATGCAAAAGTTGAACTATTTTTATATACCCGTTACTGAAACGAAGTTAAAGCTACCATCTGTAACATATCAATCGAAAAAAAAACATACAAGTACTCATTACTTTCCGATAAAATGTTCATTTTCTGTTGACACATGGTTACTTACGTACATTTATACACTTCTTATTTCAATAAATGTACCAATTGTTGATTACATTGTGTTATTGCTTCAGATTAATTGTATTAGATAGTTAAAGAGCACTTTTTGAAACACCCTGTGTATATTTAAAAACACAAAATTTGAATATTCAGTGTTATATTTATACAAAAACCGATCGGTCGCGGAATGAAACCCCCAGTGAAAATGAAAATCTTTTTGTTTATTTATTCTGCATTTATCCCCTCCCCCGATTTAAATTTTTCTTTGTAGTCCCATCAATCCTAGCTACCTATAAATCAATGTTTTATATAAGTGATGTGGAGCTTCCGTCTCTGATTTATTTAATTATCTTAAGGCTATAAATATAGAAATTATCTACATTTACTAATATTAACAAAATTAATTGAATTGTACAGGGGGAGAGAAGAAGGTCCTTGATTATGATGAATAAGATTAGAATGAATAACAAATTACTCAAAAAAGATGACCATCATTTGATGCATCCATGAAATTTATTGAAACTAGGTTTCAAATTACTGGTTACATTAATGAAATTGAAAATCCTGAGAGGCGGAATATGTAGCGCCCTGACTCCGATACTGGTGATTTTTGTGGCGTTATATGTTATGAATTAAATGAATAATATGTCCATATGAAGGTGCTTGTGTGCCATGAAATATGAATGTGTATTTAGTGTCGGATGAAATCAAGAATTTAAGAAGGACCATTCCAAATTAATTATTATTGCTTCATAATTGCGGAGATCGAGTATCATAAGTCATGTCATAGTTTCTTTAACTGCGTCTTTAGTTTATTTTCAGTTCAATAAAGTGTGCTAAAAATTATTCATTTTTTATTTAAGAAGAATGAGATGGTAATATTTCATTAACAAAAACACATCAAGAGAGTCACAAATTTAAAAATTAAATCTAATAAATTACACAGTTAAATCCAATCAATATCAATTTCTCTGTTCCAAAATATTCATACCCTGAATAATTAATGTCTGAATCCTTTGACAGTAACCTACACAATTCCAGAATCAATTATAATTTCCACAATGCAGTTAAAATTTACTTCTGCTACACGACACATTTATACGCATATATTCCGATTTCTAAGCTGTTGTGTTCGTGTATTCATATAAAGTGATTCATTGGTGAAAGGAAAGATAATTGATACAAAATCTCATTGATTGTGGTACACATGATCAATAACATTTCAAGGAAGTAAAATAAATAGCCCTGTGTGACTGGAAATTTTGGAAGATGTTGTTCGGTATGAAATTATTTCCTTATTAGAATTACTACGAACATAAAAGTTGTTGCAGCTATTTTCAAAAATCTGTTGGTTTGTGAACATGTACTTAATTTATGAACAAGAAAGCGTTGCAGTTGTTGTGCAAAAGCTGGATTCTCTATGAAACATACTTTTATTGCATAAGCAGTTAAGTTGTAGATTTAGTACAAATATTGAATGCGTTGTGAATAAGTGTTTAATGTATGATTAGCAAAGTTGTCGCAGCTCTACAAAAGAATTAAATCGTTGTGGTAATACAACATGTTAAGGTAAATTTTTAGCTGTTGAGCAGTTGTGCATTATGAACAGAACTTAGTATATGAACAATAAAGTTTTTGCTGTTCGTGCAAAACCTTATTGCTCAACGAAATTGTACTTCACATGTGGACAACAAAATTATATTTGTTGAGAAAAAAAGGGTTGGTAACAGTTAAACTAAAATTCAAAATATGTTTGGTTTTAAAGAAGCTGTTTGCCAAAAGACATAGTTAGTGCACAGAATTTGTTTGTTCTTCAATTACTTTACGTTTTTAGAACAGGGCAACACAGTTCATTAGATTTAGAAAAAAATTATATTGTATCAGATTTTCAAAATAATAAATTGCCGCATAAATATCGACAATTATCAGATTAACTAGGAAAAACAAATGAGACAAGAAAAATTCTTGATACTGTTATGAATTGGATTTGATACTTTATATTTACAGAACGCAATATTTTAAAAGTACAGTATAATATATACTAAATTTTTCATATTTTAGTTATTTTATTAATGAATTATGACCTCAATGCAAATGAAGTTTGAAAATGGTACATGTCTCTTTGTATAACTTTGTATATTTAGTATTCTTTTTTTTTTCTAATACTCCCTTTATATCCGCAGTGGTTCATTATTTTTCTATCTCTAAACTCTACTTTTAATTAAAAATGTTAATAAGAATTAGAATATTTCTTTCATAAATTTATGTACTATTTCATTCAGTGATATCGTCTTACAGCAAACATGTCTTGCAGAAATATATATATATATATATATATATATATATAATGTTAATTTTGGTTAATTTACATGTTTAAAATAAATATTTCTTAGAGATAACACACTTTTGAATATTTATAAACTAAAGGAAGTATATTATCATGCTAATTATAACTTCGTTCTCATTCGAGGTTATAAACTTTTACATTAGCTTAACAACCCGCAGTATGTTATTGAAATCTATTCTTTTGCGGCATTAAGAAATATTACTTTCTAGAACAGATATAATCTCTAAATTCTTCCGCAGCAATTTGTCCAATCTCTGAGTCAATAATAATTTAATCTTTATTCTGCACAATAAAATTTGTTAAACAGATGGTTCACATTAAGCAGATGCCCCGACTGTGTCATTTGAGCGTTGTTCAAATTTAAGAGGCGTAATAGTTGGCTTAAACGGTCTTCCGAATGAGGTAGTAAATGGATATTCGGACACGTTTAGCAAACAAAATAATGGAAGGATTGTGCTTTTCTGTTAGGTTTTAGTATTTGAACAATATAGTATGTTCTATCCCGCCTTTTTACCGGATTTATATAACTTGCTATGTATATGTATGCATGTCTTTCTAGATGAAAACTTTTACTCAAATTTTAACTCACTTCTTATCATCCGATAGAGCTAAAATTCCGCATACCATGTACAACTCCGATGGCAATACTACAGTATGATAAGCCCAAGTAATTATAGACTTAGAAGAAAGGAAAGGAGGCTTGCTCTCCGAAAAACTTCCAACTGAATTCAAATTTCGAACAAACATGCATCATATATAATTGCTTATCTTAATCAAATTTCGAGATAAAAAATTTAAATAAATATAAGTGATAAACATTTTTATATGAAACTTCCCTTTACATATTGAAAAAAGTATAAAAATATGTTTCATTATAAAATAGTATATATTTTATAAAAGATTAAAGCGTAGAAATGCTTTTTTTGATCTCATACATAATTAAGTAGTTATGGAACTTAATTTATCGGTAATTAGCTAAGTATCTTAGTTAAGTGTAACGATCTTTAATTAAATTTGTATCATTTTGAAATTATAATATATATATATATATATATATATATATATATATATATATATATATATATATATATATATATACGTGTGTGTATGTGTGTGTGTGTGTCTTTTAGCCAATCTCTAAATAAAAGAGAGATTTAAAACCATTTTTGAACTTATATATATTTGCTTATTATTCCCGTTTCTTAAAACGTTAAAAAAATTTAATACCTTTATTTTATGTTTGAAATTTTCAGAAAAAAAACCTGAATTTGATTCAGTTTTTAATTTCTAAATCTAAGCCATCATTTATTTATCACTTACGAAAAACCAACATTATTTTACTGCACACATTTTTATGAGAACATAAATAACCCATATCTCGCGCAAGCTCTTTTTGTAATACTGAGTCTCTCATAAGTAAATTACTTCAAAATATCACCTTTTTCTCACCTACAACTTCCGCTTAACTTTTTGTACATTTTAACAAAAACTTTTCAAAAAATAATTATTTTTCATACTTTAAAACGAAAGTGTCAACACTGTATTATTCACCGCCGTGTTCTAAGTCTTAACATTGTAAATCAGGTTACCTCGGAAACGCACAGAGTTAAATCCAATCAATTTTCTAGTTTCAAAATAGCTTTATCCAGAATGGATAATCGCTGAATTCCTTTGACAATAACTGACTCGACTCCTGAATCAATTATAACTTCTACATAGCAACAGAAATTCCTGTGAATTGCGAAACGCGTTTAGCAGATGGATACATTTATATTCCGATTTCGAAACTGCTGCGGTGGTGTATCCGCAAATAGCTTCGTTGATACAAGGAAGAGTAATTGATGGAAAATCTCATTAATTGTAGTATGTATTCGATGTTAACAATCGCCAATGGCGTAAGTACTAGTCAACGTGATATAGTTGCAAGAAAGTAAAGAAATAGCACCCAAGCGGGACATAGATTTTCAGGCGCAGCATTCAAATTGGTCACTATTATATTATATACTCTCATGCGTAAACTTTAAGAGAATTTGTACACGTAGCATTGAAATCCGTCACTATTACACTTTTTCTTAAACAAACTTTAAGACAATTTGAACGTTATAACGATTTTCTGAAAATTTAATGGACAGAATTTAATGAAATTTGGTATAAAAATACATTTTTTAACTCTTGAAGAAATATACTTTTCAAAAGTTATTTTATGTACACACGAGTTTCAGTGAAGTTCATAATACAGTTGTGTTCAAAATCCGCATTGTGATGTTGAAATGAAAAGGAGTGTCTAATATGCGGTATGGTCTCCCTCTCATCCAGGTAGTTCACAGAGAGGGAATGTACATTTAGTTTAGTTTTTTATTAACGTCTCACTAGAAGCAACACGAGGGCTATTGGCGACGGACCTCGTAATTTTGAACCACGGTCAAGTGACGAGGATGACACCTGAGATGGCACCTCCCTCTCCTAACATTCACACCACGCCAACGGGAGGACTTTGGGCCCCGAACAGATGGAAGGTGTATTGAATAGGAGACAGTTGAGGAGTCAATTAGGCAATTTATCCCACTGCTGCAGCAAGGAATGTCTTAGCTTCGAGATGATTCTAGGAGAGAGATGGAAAGGTACAACTGCTCTCCTGAGAGCGTCCCAAATATGCTCTAGTATGTAATAGCTACTATGAAAACTTCATCACAGCCACAGGAATTCTTTTCCGAAGGGTTTGTGAGACTAGTCACGCGATGGAACAAGTGCTTGGAAAGGGTTGAAGATTCAGTTGAAAAATGAACAATACGTTGCATAATTAATACATGTTACTTTCAAACACAACAAGATCCGGAAAATTGAGTCACAAAAAAGTTAAGACCATAAAGTCAGTACATATCAATTAAACATTTCCGTTAGTTTGATCCTCTTAGTTCTTTACCCAACTTCATATTTAGCGTTTTGCACTTTCGCATGCGATGCGGTATTAATGTATTTATTATAAACATTTTTTCAGCGGTAAATAGTGGTTATTCCTCATATTCCATAAATAGGGGTACACACTTTTAGGTATGTACGGAGCACATCAAATGGGTAAGAATTGCTCAGTAATTCTTGATTAGAAACGCCATCGTACGTCGGTAGATGGCGCAATTAGCGTGAGCGTTGAAGAAGAAATGCGTAATGAGAACGAAGATGGGACCATCATGCACTTAGTGTGTTTATTGGCTAATAGCAAAGCATGAACAGTTCAATGAATGCGTTGAGAAATGATCCCTCAGAGACATATAAGAGCAACCATTTTTCCCATGTACATTGACATTTGCACGAATATGGTTTTTAAGAGGTGACATAGATAGAGATGATAGACCACAAGTGACTCTCACGAACGCTTTGAAATTGTGGCGTTTTGATCAAAGAGGGATTGGGCATAGTGAACTTATTCCCACTTTTTCAAGATTTAAGGATCTTGGATTTCCTTACTTTTGGAGAAACTTAATGCTGTTGTGTATTTAACACTTTTCGAGTCTAAAATAGATATAGATGAATGAATCGTTTTCGCTGTTGCGTATATTTAGGCATAACCGACATTTTTGACCTTGTCTGCTAACTCATGGTCCGTCGGTCCATCGTTTACGAAGGAGAAAATTGAAACATCTCTAGTAATAGTTTGATATGAAATAATATGGTACAGTATTTGTAATATTTTTTTATGAAATAAATGTTCCTGGTCATCTCTGTCTAATGTCCTTCCTTTACTTGTACCTATGCAGCCAATTGCCCATTACGTTTCCTATCATAGATTGTTAAGCAATTTTCAATCTTTTGATGTCTAATACTTCCTCTTAAAGTTTGTACCTCTAGTTATAGGACACCCTTTATATAATTTCCTCAAAGTATTTTAGTACATAAAAGTAACACCTCGGTTATCTAACATACGTAAACTTACGGATCTTTCTTGTTAAATAATTAGCAATGATCATAGTTATGTATAACGGGATTCCATATGAATAATAATAAAAAAAAACAAGCTTTATTAAGGTATTTCGTTTAATGCATTTCAATAATTTGTAGCATTTTTTCTTATGAGCTGTAATATTTTTGGTCATATCATCGAATTTTCTTTATGTTAATAAATGAATTAAATTGTATGTATACATGTGCGTATGCGCGCTGTAAAAATTTATATGTAGTATAAATATAGATATATATTCCAGCACGCGATGTGCTAGGAAAAGTAAGAAACTGGTATTGCCCATAACAAGATATATTAAAAAGACAAAATAATAAAATAAAATTTGTAGCATACCATTCTAAGAGTTAAGAATGAAATCTAAATCAGAAATGTTTTTCACGTAGGAAAAAAAATCTAAATTTGTAAAAAAAGGAGAAATCACTGGCATCTAATAAATTGAATACGCTTGGCATCTCTCTGTTTCTCTCTTTGGCGATAGATTTAAAACCTTCAAAAGCAACCCTAGAACCCAGCAACGGTCGAAGTTCTTTCTCTACTGCTTTTGTCAGACAAAATCGTTCTTGGACACACTTGCATAAAATAAAGTGAAAGGGAAAAAAAGAAAGAAAAAAACAAAACAAGTCAAAAGGAAAGTTTTCGTTTCGCTTCCTTTCTTAGCAGAAAGCAACGGTTTATCCATTGTTACTTTCCCATTGGGAAGAGTAAATTGCAGAGGGAATGCTACCTTGGCCCAGGAGTTGGAATTGCGTTAGGGGATTATGCGACTTGAATTCGATGCGCGAGTCAACAGAGGAATATTCAACTTTACGATTATAATACTTTCTATTTCCCTGGGTGATGTCTGTTGGAAGCTATTTATGCCATGTTTGGAAGAAAAATAGGGAAATGTGGAATGCCGGCAAAACTACTGGTTGCTCAAGACGTGACTATGTATTTGGGAAGATATGTACTATTGTTTGAAGTTTCCTCGAAAAACTGAAATGCAAAATGAGTTTACATCAAAAGATTCTCTGATATGTTTCTTAAATATCTTTTAAAAAGACTTAAATATTAATTACAGAAAAAAAATTTGCGCATGCGAAATAAATGTTTTAAATATTTTATAATTATCTTTAGAAATCGTGAAAAACATTATTAACACATACAGTTTACACACTTACTCTAATTTATATTTCACACTCACATCTTGTTTTCTTACTACATACTTTACAATTGATCAATTGTAACTGCACCACAAAATTACTCTGATGAAGTAATATATATTATTAAATTACTGATGACAAACCTCGTTTACTTTATACCACACTCAACTGATGAGAATTGACCTATGAACTTATACGAATACATGGGTCTTTTAACTTCCCTAAATGATATTTGAGGATTTTGAGACACAGTTGAATTTCACGTACAAGGTGTACTTTTCAGAAGTTCTGTAACTTGGGCTATTCGAGATTTATTTACCTTAAACTAACATCTAGGGTTTCTTTCTCAATTTCTATTTAAGTCCCCAGATTCTTTCAAATCACATGGAACGTGTTGCAAATTAAGTAAACTGTGGAAAGGGATTGGATAGATATAATTATGTCATTTAAAAGTTACAGAAAATTGAATTGATGAATTATGGTTACGGTAATAAGAAGATATAGATACGATATTCAGATGGCAAAAACAAGCGATATTTAGTACTCGGATCGCTTAGAAAATGATTAAAACTCCAGGGCTCTTGAACAAATTTAATTTACAGCATAATGTAAGGTGTAGTCCTTGTAACCTTATAAGCGATTTGGAGCACATTCTTTTAACATGCGGAAAATACGGGTCTCATAAGAATCTAGATAGACCTAGGGTGTCATATCACTTTTAGAGAGCTTTTGGACAATGCAGTAGCTAATAAATAAGTATTCAGAGCTTTCTTACAGAAGATGTAATTATTTGGTACCTGTTGAATTAAAGGAATATTTTCAAGATAGATGGCGTTTGTCTACCTTTCTACAATAATCTATGTTGCTCTACATGCAATAAACCAAACAAACAATCAAAATAATTTGTGAATGTTTAATAAGATTGTAACGATATGAGGTGTACTCCCTTTCAAATATCCTTTCCTGTATGATGCATGATTCAAACAACTCAACTTCTAGATATGCAAAGAGAGTTCATACATAAATTAAAGTGTACGGAAAAAGTGAAAAGTGGAGACAGATATATGGGAGATGAGAATAATTAAGGTTACGGTAATCAGAAGAAAGTTAGTGAAATGTGCATAGAAGTATTCTGGCGTGTATAGCAGATTTCGTGAGGTCTAGGTGTGTATACCAGACTCAACGCTGTAGGACAATTGCAGGAGGTATTCGCCATTTTATTCCGATGAGACCATTCTTTGATAAATCATAGAAGTTGTTAGTACTCCCTAAAGGATATTATCTACGGAGAGCATTCCCCTTATTTGAGGTGAAAATAAAGATATTTTATATTTAACTGACTATTTTAATTAATTAACCTGTGCTTGAATTTAAGTTTAAGTTCAGATCCTGTGATTAAGTTTAAAGTGACAGACGAGACGGGTAAAAGATTGTTGACTGCGCCTATTTATTTAAATTATTTCGATTATTAATCGTTAAAAGATCTGAATAGACTGATTCAAGATTTTGACTAATCTTTATCCTACTTTCAACGAAAGGAATTTGTCACTTCTTTAGAGGGAGCTTTGTAAAGGCCGAAATCTCAATGTCTGGTTGTTATTTACTTCGCATACTCTCGTGTGGTGAATAGCTAGAGCGCTTCGTGAATGTTTCTATGGGAAAATCCTGAGAAATTGAGTAATATGTTATTGTAATAAAGAAATTATATTTTATGAAGAAATGTACAGTCAGAATGCTTGTTGTTTTAAAACTATTATTCTGAGACTGATATATAAGATACAACAACAAAATTTGAAATAAAAATGTCAAATTGTTGTTTTCTACTTGAGTATTACATCCCCAACGATAACTAAGACGTCAGATGATTTTTTCCCTGCAATATGTGAAGAAAAACAGTGTTAAAACGTTTTTAAAAATTAGTGGGAAGTGTGGGCGTATTTCCTTCATTATTTATATAACTCCATAGTTATCTCAAAATATAATTAAATAGTCAATAATTTCAAAACTGCGACTGAAGACAATACAGTTTATTAGCTCTCAACATAGAGTATCCAAGATCTCTCTCGAATCCTTCTAAACTCAGTTAATCCTAGCTTGTGTTCAAATAAAAGTCTCAGATTACCAAATCACTCGTTCCGATTCACGCGCTTCTCGTTTATCACATATTCAACTCGTATTATTTCTTTCCAATTGGGTGTTACTTCAAAACCAGCCGATTAATTACGATGATTCCGTTCAATCTACATATTTATGAACTTTTATTCCATAGAAGGAAAGGAAACACCAAATCAAAACAACATTAACCCTTTCGCAGTGTGTGTATGTATAAAACAGCCCCGAACACTCTTTCTAGGCGGCATGCCACTGAGCGAAACTTCCCAGGGACGCTACGCTATTGCTGTGTGACACTTTCTGGGGAAGGATGGGTAAGCCTTACTTCCGAATAAAATTCCAAATCACTACTCTCATTGTGTAACGCTTTTCCCTCATTATTCAAATCTATCGACATCGCAAACTTTAATTAAATATTCAGTAAGGTCGTAATTCCAATTAAAGAGCCATTCGAAAAAGGAAAAAGCCATTTATCAGCTTTCTTCATAGATTTTGAAACATTGCTCTCTCAAACAACTATATCCTTACTTAGAATTGAATAATAAAGTTCTTGCTTACTAACTTACTCGTTTCGAGTGTGGCACTTCCTGAATATTGTGGGTTCGACACCTATTACCATTTATAGTTTTACTTGGAACCACTTCTGACAGATTTTAATCACAGACGATCATCTACAGCAAATCACTCCAATTTTTAACATAATAACACCTATCTATTTTAAGCACTATCAACTATAATTTCTAACTCATAAAACTATTTCGCTTATGTATCGCAATTCTCTTCCAGTTAAATTTTTCTTTCTAATTCTCATTTTCAGAATTTGCTGATTTTTTGTTTGTTACCATAATTTTTTATAATGTAATTCCCTGAAGTGGGATGGTTTGATGAATAATTACAGGTATAAACACAAGTTATTCCATTCCAAATTATGGAATAGTGTTAATTGCATTGTTTACATTATTCTTAATGTTTGCTTTTCTTTCTCTTGGCTTTGTCTCAAGATTTTTTTTTTTTTATTATTATAAATTTTTTTTATCTTTTTTGGTTTCTAGGTTTCAAGTTTTAGATGTTTTAATAAGTTTTTTTCTTATCTGATATCCGTAAATATTAATTTCTTTTTAATTGATTTCCTTGAATATTCAGCTTTTTATCTTTTAACAGTAAGGACTTAGTGTTAGATATTCTTAGATTGTTAAATGTTGCGATTTTTGTGTCCTATTTGTGTTTTGTTTACACCCCCACCATATATATATATATATATATATATATATACATGCATCTATATCTACATATAAACACACAAATATTGTTTATTTATCAAACAATTTATTTTATTTTATATAGTAACACGATCCAATTTATTATTAGATGAAAAATAACAGTTTCAAAACTATGTTTCACAAATGAACAAATGTTACTTTAGAAATAAATAGCATAAAATAAAAATAATTAGCATGTTATATAAACTCTTTTTATAATTACAGGCTAAGGGTGTGTTTATTTAAAATATAAAAATGCTCAACATAATTTAAATTTAATTAGCATTTTTTATATTAACATTTAATTATAAAAAATGCTCACCTGAAATTAGTATATAGCTAAGAAGAAAGTATTTACACTTACAACTCTAATAATTAACCAACAGAAAATTATCAGGAAACAGGATCAAACAAATCAGCCATCCGGTATAATGAAGTGTTTTGAAACATTAATATAATTATGTGAAGGGAGTAAAACTACTGTTCAAATTATATATATTTTTTTATTTGTATCAAAATATGTAACAAAATGTTTCCTGAGGTATTTACCTCTGTTCACGATAACCAAATTCACGATAACCAAAGAATTTAACTCCATAAGGAAACAGAATAATTACTCAAAAAATATGCTGATATAATAGCAGAGTATTTACATGCCATCTATTTTTAATTTCTTCAGCCAATTTGTCTAACACCATTATAAAAAGAAAATGTAACCGCGGAAGTTTTGTGTTCTAGGTCGCGTGCTGACAGCCAGCGCTATTTTCGCCGAATCGTTGGTTCAACCCCTGAAGCCACTAAAAATCCGTCTGAATGTAGCGGGACATATGTACGTTAAATCTGGTCCTCCCGATGGCGTGGTGTGAAAGTTTGGAGACTGTGAGGTTCCAGCCCAGGTTTCATCCTTTTCACTTGTCGGTGGCTTTTTTTTTCGATGTCTATCACCAATAGCCTTCGTATTTCTACTTTGTGTTGTGACGCCCGCCCGCCCCGGGCGTCCTCTTGTGCCATCACTAGATTCAATTATGAAACACTACGACACAAATAATTACAGAACCACCAAAACAACTTTCACAATTTATTAGTATATATTTACTATAACAGAAAAGATTGTGCTCTCTCGGGTAAGCTTTCTAAAACCTTAATTCAACCCACCAATAGTAATCTAACAGACTCTTACCACTAGTCCTTCCTCGGCTGCAACTCAGATTCTGGAACCCTCTACTATAGACTTTAATTCCTCCTTTCTCTTATCTGACACTTCAGCTTCACCTCATCTCACCTACAGCTTCTCTCTCATATCCCCCTTCAGATGTAGTTTATATATTTCCAAACCTAGCAACTTCACTTCATTCCTAACTGCTTTACAAACTAACTTTATGTATCACGTTTCATTTTTGGTTAGGCAAAGGTTGTTTAGTGAAAGCAATCAATCTCAATTGAAAGTCCCCAAGGTTAGTGAAGAGAAACCGGGAATAGCCCAATTTCACAGTGTGACATTAATAAATAATCAAGTTTGCAAAATATAAAATTTTAAAAATTGTTCCTCATTTCTTGTGTTGTATAACTAACTATTTATAACAGCTTAAAAAGAAAAATAATTTTCTTTTCATTCTTTAAAATAAAGCATTTTACTTTTCAGAATAATTTCACTTGTAGCAAAAATTTATAAATAATTTTCAAATATTACGTTATTACATGTATTACATATTCAATTCTGTTTTAAATTGTAGTAAACAAAATTATTTCTAAATATTCAACGTATATAGTACACATTATCTTATTTATATTTCATTTATGGGATCACAAATGATCTCTAAGAATGCCTAATCAATAAAAACTATACCTTTTTTCATTATATATAAAAATGTTTTTACTTTATATTTATAAAAAGTACAATTTAAAATCGATACGTCAATATCCAAGTGGAAAATTTTTTAAATAATATATTTACTTCAAAGAAGCGATTTAAAAACAGATATTAGTTTACAAGAGTAGATTTTTCATATATATGCTAATGAAGTAAATTTCTAAAATAAACCTTTTCCTGATATATGCAAAGAAAGTCTGACTTTCTAATGGTAACATCGAAGAAAAAAAAAACAAGAATTATTGTAAAAAAGGCATTATTCAATTTAAACAAATATTGTGAACAGATAAAATTTTCAGAAGTATTTTAATCATTTTCAGTGTTGTAAATAATATATTTATTCAAGAGTTATTTATACTAGAAGAACACCTCTGCATTTTTCAAATATTATGTTTTCTTTATAAACTAAGTAAAATCTTTTTTTTTCTTCTAAAAAAGAGATAGATGGTGTTTTCTAAATATAATTTGATCATTAAAGATAGTGCTTGATGAATAAATTTTGTTTTCGAAATAACTTCTTTGAAACAATAAATGTCGAAATTACAAATATCTCTCTAACAGCTTTTGTGAAATATACGAATAATAAAAATAATTCGTTTCACACTGAGATTGGGATTATAACATATGTCTCACCCGATCCTAGCCATTTCCAATTATTTCATTATAAAATTGGCAGATTCTTCAAATGAAATTAAGAATTAAACTAGTGTGTACGAAAATATTACATATTCGAAAAACAACAAACGAGGTTCTTTAAAAAATATATATTACAATTTAAGATAACTATTACTAAATTATATACTAAAAATGTATAATAAATAAAAATACGTGCGTAATTATTAGTCATTAAGAAGAATATAAAGTTCAAATTATTTAAAACCGTGCCTTCACATTCTTAATACATAGAAAAATTACGAATGACTTACAACCAAGATATTTCCGTTGTAAGTGAGAACCATGGTAAAACTACAGTAAAAATTCACAAGAAATTAAAACTTCCTACAAATGTTATAAAAAAATGTAAATTAATCAAATAAAATTTATGAAAATTAATAATTTTTCAATAATACATTTATATAATAATAAATATTTATAAATAAACCTATGTTACATAATTTTCGAAATATTTAATTAATTCTTCGATCAACAGTTCAACAGGCGACGATGTATTATTAAAAAGCTATGAATTTTTTATTGAAACACACCCACGCAAAATGGATATCACTGTCATTATAGTGATTACTCATTATGCTTAAACGAAGTTGAAAGATCGTTAAAATTTATATTTAATGATATTCATTCAATAATGTTTTCGCTTTGCACAACCGGCGTTATCTTTCTTCTCGTACACAAAACTAAAGCTTACTTCAACTATTCATTATACACAACAGTTAACAGATTAAATTAAAACAGGTAAACATCACGATAATTCGCGAAATAACAATGAACTTTGTCATCAATGAGCAAATTAAATATTACTTCTGGTCGTAAAAGTACAATATCGCCTACACTATCGCAGTGTTGATATTGTGTTAGTAGACATGGCAACGCATCGTTTATTTTATATCATAACACTTCACTTTATTTTAGTGATCTAAGAAGTGATGAATGACTTGCACTTTTTTTTTTAGTAATTAAAATACCTGGAAATTTACTTAGCTTATAATATTGATTGTTATCTCTTGCATCATTTCTTTGAAAATTGTCTCATGTAATCTGGAATCTTCTGAATCATGTTTCTGATGAAAGAGAGAAAAGTTATTATTAAATTGTACAATACTTCTGTTAAGTACAGAAAAAACAAAAACTGTTGCATGGTTTTGGGAAGCACTTACCGAGAATTTCGAATATCTAGTTACTTTCTTTTTTCCCCCTGTATTACAGGGTGTACTTTGTTATATGTTATACTGTTTTCCAATTTTTTATTTTATTTTACCCTTCATCAAAAAATTTATTTTATTTTCAATATGTGATTTTACTTCATTTGAATTTCAGATTTTCTTTCATTTTTATTTTTGAATTTTATAAGTGAAAATGCAACAGTTTTATGCACAAAATCCCGTATCATGTAAAAATATAATGTATGTATATCACTTGTTTCCTTTTTTAATTGATTCGTTATTTTTAAACATGAATTTTCCATTATTTTACTCAAAAAAATATGCAGATGTTCCAGAGAATTTTCTCTTTCCCTCTGGTGTCACTTAGTTAATGTCAGATGTCGATCTTGTTGAGCGGTTGACTTGGATGACCTGGTTTTAATCGTCTATTGACACTTTCCGCACTTTGAATCTTCCACCGTAGTCTTGAAAATACACACTAAGGTATATTTAAAATTCGAGCCTCTTTAGCTAGTGATCGTCTGGATTTAATCATTCCTATTATTTTTTCTTTCGCAAACATAACTAGTCTCCGTCTTCATGCCATCATTCTTTATGTTTGACCTTTCACAGCATTCCTTCGCACATGAATTGTATGAAGCTTGTCTGAATCGCATATGCCGACCGAGATGGTTTATCTATCTTCCAATGTGAGCAGGTGCTTTGCTCATAATAAAGACGTCAACTGAAATGTTTTGAATAATGACAGAATTTCACTTTCAACAGATTACACCCCACAAGTTATTTCGAGCAACTTCACCAGTATTTACACACACTTTTTTTTCACATTTTATGAATTTTGCTTAACTTTTGGACACCAGTGTAAAGAAGGAAAATGGGACTTTATAAATATTCTGTGCAAAGTTAACGAAATTTTAGTTACACCTCTTTTCGCAAGTCAAGCACGCCTATTCTTCACAAAACAGACGCATGATTCTTACTCAATTTATTCAAACTGAAAGTAACTTTTTGTAAGTACATTTTATTTTATATCATTTTATTCTCATTCTCCGGTTAACTCGAATTTCGGGTATCCCAGACCGTCTCTGATCGCAGTTAATCCGACTAAAGAAGATTCAGTGCTCAATAACACCTCACAAAAATATTAATTTTATCATCGATTGAAAATTTGAATTTCTTAAGCTTTTCTTTATTTTTTTGAGACTAAGTTAGTAGTTTGAGCTGTCTGAATGCTAAATTATGATGGTGGATTAATTAAGAGATTTCTGATCTGGCTAGAAGCAGTAGTGCTGAAAATTGATTTAGGCTAAATCTAACTAGACTTTAACATCTTCAAGGGAATTTTAAATTAGATGAATAAGGTATGGTACTACTTATCCGACTATAGCTTCTTGTAAAATTACAATAGAACATCATTATAGTAGGAATCTCTTAAATTGAATCTCCAGATAACTAGAATTGATCCCTTTATATATATTTTTTTTAATTTGAGAAGGGAACATTCATAACATCAATGGTTTGTTTCAATTATATATTTTGAAAACATTTTTTACTGACATGTTTTAACATCTATGAACATGTGGTACTTTTCCATTTCGCCGGCGCAAGCAATAAAGTCCTTAAAAATGATACAATTGACTCCAAATGGAATATGTGAATACTATGTGTTATCGCTAATAAAGTCTGCTTAACGAGATTTGCGCCAACGAAATGCAAAAGTACCGAATATACATAAAAGGAGAGGAAGTGGATTTAACAAATATTCTTTGCTGAAAAAATAAGGACTTTAATGTTTTCTGCTGTCAACAAATCCTTTGTTGAATTTCGTATCACCAGTGACGCGTATCTCTTTTTATAAAGTAGACGGCTTTATCTTGAGTAAATATGATTCTAACTAAATTTGTTTAATATAAATATGGTTTTCTGTAACTATGTTATTAATTTTGGTAATTATTTATTTAATTTTTCCCCATTCTCCGCTTTACCAGGATTTTCGATATCCCGGTCTTAGTTAATTCAACTTAACGAAGATTTAATGGACAATTTCATATAATTCGTATCATAGCGTAGGCACCCCAGAAAACCAATACTTAGTCTATTATTCATTAAGATCTTATTTCACTGGCACTTTAATAGATATTGCATAATGAAATCATTATTATTACATAGTCGGACAAAACATCCAGAAAGAAATATGACTTCAGAGCACTCGTTTGCTTGAAAACAGTTAATTTATCATGTTTACTGTATGTTGAATTTTCTACATTGTAACGCATTTTGTGTTTAACAATGGAGTTATTTAAATAAGTTCTCAAAATGTCTCTATGTTGAACAATAAAAATTTGTTTTACTCCTATTTGTGTAGGGAATGATTTATTTGTGAAAAGGCATTGAGAAAAAATAGTTAATAAATCAAAATTTTATGGACTAGATACCCATATAAATAAATTGATCTAAAAAGGGAGAAGACAGGGAGTAAAAGCTAATATTAAATTAATGTAATATTTGCACATGCATGGATTCATTTAAAAACATTTCGCAGATTTACACAGTTCAAATGTAAGATAATCATAATACGTATTAATTCCTATAAATATACATTGCAGTCATGATAATATGTAAATTTGACTAGAATTATTTTTTCACTTGTTTTTTAAGAAGTTTCTTCACTGTATTTTTCGTGGGTTGATAGATAAGGCATCGTTCCCCTAAAAAGAAGATTGAGGATTTAAATCCCATAGAGGGTATTAAAATAAATTGAATATACACATAGACTTAATCATAGACTAAATCAAATCATTGTAAATTTGAAACATTAGATTATTTCTTAGGAATTAATAGTAAAACTTAAAAAATTAGTTTTGTATATAACATTTCTAATTTTATATCAAATTAACTTAGTTTTTGAATTTATATTTTTTACGTGGGAGGAATTAAAAGTATCTATTAAGAATGAATACCTTAATATAATATATCCATTATTTGAGAAAAACAGCCTAAATTCGGTAGAAAAAGTAAAGAAACTTTCACTCATAACACATACCTAGATCATAGAAATTACATAAAGGTTACTATATATACATTTTCTATGCGTCTTAAATTAATTAATGTCTAGACTAAAATTATTTCTTTAAATTGGACGACTAAAAATCTCAATTTTATTTCACTTTCATTACCGTGGTAGTATGAATGGAACTGAAATCAAAAACTTGACTTTGACTAAAGTTGAAAATTATGGTGACATTTTCTTGTTCTTCTGTTTGAAGTATTTTCCTGAGCTGAATCAGAAGAAAATATACAATAGGTTCTTACAGTCTTTACTTCAGATGTTTCTTTAGTAATAGTCTATTTCTTTTACAAAAAATAGATATATGAAGCTAGGATTTCACCGAAATAAAGTTGGAAATTTATGCCATTCCTATTTCAAATTTGAAATTTAAAACAAATTATCTTAAACTAGCTTTGAAATAAATTTTTGAAAAATAGACCAGATTCTTAAATTTATTGAAAATTATAAGTGAAATGTTTACCTGAATCTGAAAAGCATTATGAAATTTACATAATGTATGGAAATTTACTTCTACTGAACTTTACATTTTCAAATAAATGTCTAGACAAAGAAGTTTCAAGAAGTATTTTCACTTTCAAATCTTAACTCTTTTTGACAAGTTAAAACTTCATTGCGCCTAAAGTGCAATTTTCATTTCAAAGTATTAAAATCTTTTTCTGAGTCATAGGACCATTTTTCTCCACATGGATTTATATAATACAGTAATAAATGTTATTTTTGCAAGAAAACTTTTTTGTATATTTTACATAATGTAACAGGTTTCTTATCAAAAAGATTAATTTTGTACAAGATCTCTTTCTTGTCATATTTTTCATAGAAAAGACATTTATTTATATATGAAAAAAATATATTCGTGCCTTTCTTCAAACACCTAAAAATACATTTCAGGAAGAGCAGAGTATATACTACGTAGAAGAAATATTGTAACACAAATTGTAATATAAAGCACTGTAACACAATTTCTAAAGCGTGTAAAAGATTTATTAACCAATATAGTTATGCAATAAGGTTTTTATGT
>BMAW01017560.1:178486-198375 GCA_019974015.1 Nephila pilipes
GGTGTTTAGCCAAAGTCAATTCCATAGACCTAGAAGCATGTATTTTAAAGAAATGACGTTCATTCATCCTCTGCGTGAGTTATTTTTGGAGAAGTAACAATGGATAATTTTTACACATTGCTTGGTTATATATTTTTAACTTCCAAAAGACCTGAATTTCTAGATCTAAAAACACCCCCTCCCCTCGAAAAAATCATTTTTATAAGAGTTATTCATTTCTTAAGTTATAAATTTATTCTTGGCCTTCATGCGTGATTCTCCCGATTTTTTGCACGAAGTTGTCATCAATGTCTTAAAGTGTGATACGGAATGAAATGAGATATCAGTTTATTCGTTTCATCTTAATATCATTCGCAGTAACCACCAGCAGCAGTATTCGCTGCTGGTGGTTACTGCGAATTATATTCAAATACTTTTTATGGGAATTGTATTCGAATTGTATTCGAGTTGTATTTTTATGGAATTGTATTCGAATTGTATTCGAGTTGTATTTTTATGGAATTATATTCGAATTGTATTCGAATACTTTTTATGGGAATGACAATTAGAGTACTTAACAAGTACTCTAATTGTCATTCCCATAAAAAGTATTTAATTCTCTTATTTATGCATAAAAAAAACCCTTAACCCCTTCAATATACATTTAATTTCTTTCTGTTTTACTCTACGCTACTAAATTTATACAATAAAAATACTATTAATAGGGGAAAAGTAGAAGATATTTCAATTCAAGTGATCTGAGTTTCGTCATGATTTGCCTGTTATATAACACTAATTCTAAATTAATTCTAACACTAATTCTAATTAATTACGTAAATCTGAGGTGTTCATATAAATTTGGTTTAGTTTAAGTCAAACTTTCAATCCTGAAATAAATCTAAATATATGCACTTTCCCCTACATTTTTACGACCAATCTCTGTCTCATCGCCTTTTTCTCCAACAATATTTGAAACTTTTCTTACACGAGTTTGCCCATCGTTAAAAATACATTTCAGTCAGTAAATTAAGTGATATATTATTAGTAAAGATTATGTAAGAAAAATTGAAGAGGAAAAGTGCTATACATTATTCAAAGTTACCATTTTTTGTTCAATATATCACATGGAATCACTATTACTTTTCGATTATACATCTGTCAGTAAATAAAGAAACTTCAATAAATTTCAGATAAAATTTTCAGTAAGTAAATAATTTAAAAGCTTACAACATACTTAAAACTTATATCAATTGCTTAGTATGTTTTTCTTTCCGATTTTCGTAACCCAAATTTGAAAAAAAGTTGCTTTTATTTTTCAAAGTAAATTATAGTGCCTTCTTAGTTACATGTATCAATCAAGGTTAGGCAAGGAAACTTCAATACTAAAAAACGGAAAATGCTAAAGATTTAATTTATTATTACCTGACCGATATCGATACGGTAATACAAAAAAAAAGAATTTTAGGCATACCTAATTTAAAATGTCTGAAATTTCACTTATTAAAACATAAACATATCATTACAGTATTTATGAGTATATGTGGATTACAATATAAATATATCACCATAGATAATACTGAAACACCATATAAACAACAATATTAATGCATTGCGCACAAAAAGGAGTGCTCATATATAATTTGAATGCTGCATCTGAATATTATAATGAATTAGAATCAAATTTTCAGTCTATAAATAAGAGTCCAAAAACTCCCACTATTTCCTTTCCTTCACAATCAATATTTGTTTCATTATATTATTCCACGGATTCTCGTAATCCTACTTTCAAGGATTTGACCACCCCCTTCAAAAATATCTTTCAGTACCCTCCCGAGTCACACAACACGGTTTTATTATTTTTTTTTCTGGTCTCCTTGGAGTTGAAGAATAATTCCACGTTCCCATTTTGTTACTGTAGCTGTTACCAGGCTTGAACCGTAAAGGAAGATATCAGGAAAAAGGAGAACAGTTCTCCTGGGAACGAGAAAAAAAAAGTTTTTCAGCAATTTTTTTCTATCCCTTGGAAACATAGTTCTCGGAAATAAAGATGGAAAAGTGAGGAAGATATGTTTCAATTTCATATGAAGAGAGGAACAAAAAATTGCAAGGTTATTAAGAAGAGTGGGCGTTGGAGTTTTAGAACTCGGTGAAAAGAAATCTATTGTGGATAAAGTGATCAGTAATCTATATTGACTCTGAGAAAATATTTTGTTCGGAAAAAAAAATTTCTTTTTGAGCAGAAATTCCTGAGAGCCAATTGCAGAGTTCTAGGTAAACAAAACCGAAGGTAAAACAATTCTTTTCCATAAATTTTGTTTTTTCAAACGTCTTCATTATTCACTATTCTACCTACACATTGCTTCTAAGAAAGCACACAAAGAATGAAGTTAAAAACTTCCAGATTTCTGCAGAAAAATCTGACTTTTAAATTGTTCTGACCTTCCTTAACTTTAAGATAAATGATAAATAGAAAATTATAACCGAAATACCAATTGAAACGACGTTATGAAAAGTCTAAAACTGAAGCATTTTCTACCAATATTAAGTCAAGAAAACCCCATAGATAACAGAAAAATCGTATGCTAACCATTGAACAAAAATAGTTGGCACATAAATTACTTGAATACTTACGCAATGTCAAACTTCTATAATTCAAACTTTTATAATTTGAAATTTCGGAAGCTAAATTATTCTACTAGTCCCAATGATTCTGCATTAGAACAAAGGGAACAAATTGGAGATAAATCAATTTTGCGTAATTCGAATTTTTCGAACATTTCCTCTTAGTTAATTCAGGTAAGAATAATCCACGAGACTTCCCAATTGACACGCATCATTATTTTAACGATGGCTTAAAGGAAATGTTGAGCGTGTTGAGTTCTATTTTTTGTATTATTTGTTAAGTTGGATCATTCATTATGGCTCAAAGACTACATTCAGAGATGCAAGACAAATAAATATTTTTAAAACGTCGTTATTTGTTAATGTTTGTAGTAAAATATTTGATTAAATTAAAAGCTATATATATTTATTGTATCATACAGGCAATTTATAAATTAAGGCTTGTGTGTTAAATCCTTGTACTTGGAGCTAACTTATTTTCAAATTTACATTTTCTCTTTAGGAAAACACATGTTATTCAAAATTTTGGATGCTTCACTTTTTTTTCCTGCTTAAGAAAGAATAAATACTTTCGGGTTCAAGTTATTCAAGTTTGACTCAATTAAGTTCGATTCTGTTATTTATAACAATTTCATGCAAAGCCCCTTGTTTAAAAAATGAAAGATAATGTGCATCCATATAATTATGGTAGAAAAATTTTTCATACCGCATGAAACTAAAAATTAAAGAGTAATGTTTTTGTTTTAAGAGATAAACTTTTTACTGTCCACAAAAATTCCGAAAAAAAAAATTGAACTCCCACAAAACTAACTGAGATATGGTTACGAATTTCTTGGAAATAAAAAGGAAAAAGAAATTTGATCGTGTTTGAATGTATTACTAATTTGTTTATTTTTGAAAGCTGTGTATTAATGTACATAATGCTTGCATAAAAGTTATTAAAAATTCACTGTAAGCAAAAGAAATTTCTAAATCAGTCGCATCTGAATATATTTTTAATTTTTTACCGCAGCATGATTAATTGTTTGTGTCTTATAAATTTTAACCCTAAATTATGATGTTTTCGAAAAATTGTAAATGAATTCGAGTAATGCAGGATTTTATGTCTGTAAAGAAAAGCTATTACTATGTATATTTTAGAATCTAAAATAAAAATATACTAATTCGTAAACTTATTAAATGCTAAATTTAATTTACTTAACGTAAGGAGGAACTGCAGTTTATTTGAAAAATTCGTAGTCTTAATTTGATTCAAATAGAAAGCGCGGCCCTTTCGAATCAAATACATGTAATGATATTCGATTTTTTTCTTCTTTTTAATAAAGATTAAAACATGTTTACCTTTTAAATTGCTTTCATTCAAAAAGTAAATCCTACATCTGATTTACACCTTTTTTTCCTCTTAAAAATGTACCAGAAAACGTTCTTTAAAGAAATTGAAAATACGTAATAATGTAGGAGGAGAAATTAAATTGATTGTGTTGAGAAATACTCTTTACTTATCTGCAAGCGAATTGTAGAATATTTTTTAAGCGTGCAATAGAAAAAGATTTAAAATATTCATTTATAAAAAGGAAATACAAAAAAAAGTAGCGTAGGTTGTTAACATGCGTAGGCTGTAAAATGCTCGATAAGTACTATTGCTTTGCTATTCATTTAAAATCACTGAAAAATCATTATTATCGATTAACTAAACTATGCAGAGTGTTTATTAATTTAGTCTAATAGATGATAATTATACAACAGTTGATCGAAAATGACGTACTTTTTCTATAGATTTTAAAATATTTTTAAAGCTGCGAAGATTATGGCGTAACGGGTTCTCATGCGTATTTCTCTTTAACTTTAACTGGGTTTAACTGGGTTAATTTTTTTAACTTGGGTTACTTTACAACGATGTTTCATGAGACCTTTGCCTTGTGAAACAGCTATGACCTATGCAAATTTACATTACTACTATATGAGAAGTGTAGTAAATGTGATAAATAGACTGCAGGTAACAAAGAAATTACAGGTAGCCCACAGTGGAATTTTTTAATGAGATTGATAGGATCACGTTATTAGATCAAGCGACTATTTAGCGGGATATTCTAAGAGTGCATAATTGGCTAGAAAATAAGTAATGTTAAATGACTGTAGAAAGTTAATTAGTACAACAGCCAAATCTGGCTATACTGCGTCAAACAATGTATATAAGTGTTCCAGACATAAGAAGAAAAGTGACAGAAAGGTAAAAGTTGTTTGACGAGGAGGGTCGAAAATACAAAAGGATCGCTGGGATATCTCGTTCGTGCATAAATTGTGTTTACCAAAGACATTAAGCCAACTGACAAAGAAAAGCTCATTAAGGTTCTTTAGGGTCATTATTACTGTACTTAATAAATATTCATTGATTGTTTGTCTATTAAAGTCGCTCTTAGAAGCTACATGAAAGTTATTGGCAACGGACCTCATAATTTTGAACCTCGGTCAAGTGGCGAGAATGACACCTGAGCTGGCTATGACCACCAATCTACCTCGGTTACTTCACCTTAAGGAGGAAAGGACTACTTCACCTTTCCTACTCTGGAAGTTGATTCCTGTTAATTCAACTCTACTTTGTGTTTGGAGTTACTAAAATAAATAAAGTTATCCATTATAATATTTGACTAAAAGCACGATTTGTGAACGCTCCATATTAATTTATTCCAATAATATATATTCATTCTCTGAGAGAATCTGTGAAATTTGGAGTATATAAGGTAAATTCAGTTATGTTGCGCCAAACCTTGTGTAACTGTTATTTTGACGTAAGAAAAATGGAGGAAAGCGGAAAAGATTACTGACAAAAATAGTGTCGAAAATAAAGAAGGATTGCCAGGGTAACCCGTCAGGATGTCACACGTGTATACAAAGACAGTCAATCTAATGAGGGAAGGATCACTAGAGTACTTCGTGATCATGACTCCCGTATTTAACTACAAAGGCAAGCCACTGCGAGGTATTCAGAATCGGAATAAATTTGTTCAATATGTTTGGAACTAATCCGTATTCTTAAATTATGTGTAATACATTTAACGACACCAGTTTGTAATTGCGTCACTAAGAAGTGCATCAGTAGTCGCCTAGTGTCTGATTGACATTTTACTATTTGATGTAATTCACTTTCTGGTGTAAATAATTATACAAAAGTCAGAACAGAACATTTAATTTCGAAAGGAATATTTATTTGTTGTAATAAACAAAATCATGTGCCTGAAAATTGTGTTTATGCCTCATACGCAAACGATAGCCCATCGCAAAAAAGATGAAACCTATATCAGAGATAATACGGGAATATTGCTGTGTTAGTATTATACACTCAATTAACATTTATTCAAAGGACAAATAAAAAGCGTTAAAGAAGGATTTAATTCATTTAAAAAATATCTACCTTACATGGAATGATTTTAATCAAATGTTTTTTAGTCTATCAATATTTAAAGACAATCAAAAAGTCTTTTGAGAAGTACTGGTAGAACATTAATAAAAACTGATTTAAGGGACATTCAGGATCCGAGTTTTCCTTTTTTTTCATTTAATAACATTTTAAAATGAATTTATGAATATAAATAGTTTAATAATGAAAATTAAATGTAGAAAACTTACATATATATTTTGCATCAGATTTTGTTAATTGAAATATATAAATTACAATTAATGATAAAGTAGAAGCTTCAAAAGAATATAAAAATTATTCGCAATTATTTAAATTCGGGAGATAATAAACAACAAGATGTATTAGGGTGTTTTCTTTGTTTTGTTTATTATAACATCTTATTTAAAAAAAAAAAGCACTAACTAATATAAATAGAGCAATTATAGATAATTTATGATATTGTTTTAATAAATAGAGTAAATTGTATGCAGAAGAAAATTATAGTAATTTTTCTATCACGATAGATTATTTTTCTACAATTATCACTAATTTATTATTTACTGCTTAAATATAATTACTGTCTAGATTTGCTGTTTAGTTAAGAAAAGATTATAAAACATAACTAAACAATTTTCTATAATTATTATTATTTAATGTTAATTTCATAAGTATAGCATTGAGGTATTCTATGTTTAGGAAGTTGTAATATAAATTAGTAAAAAGACAGCTAATATTTTTAATAATTCTTCAACTACATAAGATTAAAAAATAATAAGATTTACCCTACTTTTTAAGTGATAAAATCTAATTTTGTATATTTTAATTTTCATAATTTTTTCGAATTTGTGTCCTTCGTGATTTGTATCAGAAAAAGATATCGAGGAAAAGTTACAACAAAATATACTTCCCAATTAATAAAATTCGTATATGATATTTAATAAATTCCTCATTAAATAATTAATTTTGTTAGTTAAAAGATTCAATAATTGTTTGTTATGTTTTAATTAATTTTGTTACATGAGGTATCTATTGGCAATGAATCTTAAAATTTTGAGCTACTGTCATATGAAGAAGACG
The DNA here is from genome assembly GCA_019974015.1 of Nephila pilipes. Classification (NCBI taxonomy): domain Eukaryota; kingdom Metazoa; phylum Arthropoda; class Arachnida; order Araneae; family Nephilidae; genus Nephila; species Nephila pilipes. Next base: position 185,562 of record BMAW01017560.1, read on the forward strand.
TGACCTAGGTTGGTACTTTAAAAAAATCCCTTAATTTCCACTCAACTCCATATGAAATACTTGAAGCGTGGCTGTAATAGAAAACGCCCATAGCCGCGAGTTTGTTGCTTGCGATGCATCTGTCGATTTCAGTTACAGTAAGAACCTATCGTGTAAAATAAATAAAATTTATATATAAATATATAACATAATACTGATACTGACTGATACGTGTTAAATAAATCAGGATGCAATGTCCTCATATTAGGATAGTTTGGTGAGTGTGTGAACAGTTCAGGTGCCGTCCTCGTTACTTGACTAAGATTCAAAATTACGAGGTCAGTTACCAAAATCCGACATATTTGTGTGAGTGTAACATTTAAATGCAGTTGGTAGTTTGAATATAGTTGGCTATGACACCCGAAGCCTTAACCACTGTTGTACCCACATCCCTCCTTCCTTCCCCCCCCCAAAAAAAAAATTGAGATTATCACTTAACAGTGAGAATTTAAATATTATACAAAGAAATTTATTTGTGAAGAACATATAAATTGTATTAAATATTTAACTAACCATAAATAAAGTTACATATGTATATAAATAAGATAATATAAGAGGGTATTTTCAGGAGTAAAAAAATAAACGTACAAGAATAGATTGGGGGAGCCCTATTTACGAAGGAATGAAATTTACAGGTTTTTTCAATATATTTCTATATCACTTATAATTATTGTACGGTTTTACTCTCTAAAGGAAGACAAATCGTTATTTTCTTTACAGTTAAGTCAAAAGAGAAAGCTTATATTTTTCAGTTACATATGCCACTTATTCTAAATACCAGTATATACCAATTATTTACTAGCTACAATTCGAAGTATTTTCACTGGTTAATTCTAATCATGTTCCATGTGAGTCTCGGTTTCTAGACCAACGTATTTAACACACCACAGAAGCTAATAGACCACCCAGTTTAACAAATAACTTAATTACACTTATGGTGAGCAATATCATCCATTCATCACCGCAACATGTCCCATTAAACACACTAACCGCGAGACAGAATGGTACCATCAGCCCATTTTATTAGCTAACCACTTTCAGAGACTTAATTCACTTTGAAGACAGCATGTGACTATTGAGAGGAGGAATCGCAAACCGCAGTAATTAATCTCTACTGCCTCGTCGACAAGTGGTATCGGAAAAGTCAAACGCAATCGAAGTCGTCACCACAAATTGAAACTGCGCTACAAATCACTATGACGATATCTGGTTTGCGATGCGTAACAGAGGTTAATTTTCAGAGGTTGCGATATGAAGTCTATACATTAAAAAAAATTTAATTCTAAGTATGAAAGATGACGAAATGATTACGATGAAATCATTAGCTGATTTGGAAAAGAGGAACTTATGAAATTTGCCACTCGAAGGAAGCTCACGATTTTTTTTATTGTACAAGGAATGTACGATAAAAATATCCAAGAGATTGCGCTCTTAGCATCGAAAATGGTTTGATTTTAGAAAGCATCATAGCTTGCTAGACACCTATCTAAGTCGCAGTCATGAATTGAAATGGGAGGTATTGCCTCAACAAACATATTCGCTAGATACTGCACCTTTAGATTTCCATTTATTCCGATCGCTACAATATTTTCTAAGAAGCAAAAAATTTGAAAATTAGGATGATGTCCAAAATACCATCTCCTTATATTTTGCTCCAAATCCAATTTATTTTTATCGATCTGGCATCGAAAATTTACACATTAGGTGGCAAAAGGTTGTTGATAACGAGGGCGATTATATAATGAATTAAAAATAAAACCTAGATAAAAATTTATGTGTTTGAATTTATTGTAGAAGAACGATGTTACTTCACCATCTCCCTAATATATAAACAATTCTGCCATTAAAATTGCAATACCATGAAGGAAAGCAAATTCAAAAAAGATATTTATTGTATGTAAACAGTATGGCATGAAGACAAAATGATTACATTTGCGAGTAGTATGGGAGTTTAGAGGGGTGCGAAATTAATAGAAATAGCAGCCAACTCTGGCAAGACAACCCTTACTCGGTTAGGCATGGAGTTGAACTAGGCTTGGATGACACAAACGGGCAACTCATTCCATGCAGCTTCAAGTTTGTGTCACACTTTATCAATCGCATCAGCTGCACAGGGGTGGTGAGTCTGTCTATCAGCAAACCATGACCAAATGTTTTCAATAAGTGACAGATCTGGAATCCATGCAGGTCAGGGTCACAATCAAATACCTTGTGTATCGAGAAAAGATAGAACATGACATGCAACAAATAGGCTTGCATTATCTTCTTGGAAGATAGCGCACAACTACTGGATGTAAGATGCTAGAAAAATACCTATCAGCTTTAAAATTACTGTCGGTCCGAACTAGAGATGTGCGTGTGGTGTACCCAATGGCTGCCCTAAAACAACACGCCAAGTGTAGGGCCCACTATGTCGATATTGAATTAAAGAAGGCAACAAGCGGTCTCCTTGGAGCCTCCAGATGCGTATACGGCAATCAGAATATTGCTCACAAAACAGGGACTCGTCTGAAAAGACGACATTGATCCACTACCCGGCATACCAGATCGCCATCTCTTTATGCTGCTTTGCCAAGGGAAGCCAAAGTAGATCAGCTGTGCTGACAGCCCATACAGCTGTAACCGTCGTCGCACCATACGAGTGGATACTAACATGCGAACATGCCATTTCCTGACTAATGGTCCGTGATGATCAGTACGGCTTACGAGACAGCTCAAAATATGTCTGTCTTCTTCTCTTTATGGTGAGGGCGTGGATATCATGCATGCTATTCAGTATGACCCTCAGCAACCCATTATTCCATATTCCCATGTCAGTGGTTGTTTTGACCAGTGTGACCGGCAATATCATGGAACGATAATCCACCCTCTCAATAGGCAACGACCCTGTTCTATAGAATTTCGACGCTTGATAGTAAACATTTCTTTTTATTCGAGGCATAACACGATATTCTGATGAAATTCTGACTTACAAAGCGCTTTCGAAAGAACTCCTCTACACAACTTTTGTGTAGTGCTTCAGAAGTCTTTCTCCTCCTCCGTCGCTCAATTCACTGAAAACTAGGTATCTATATTTCAACCTCTTCTTTCTTCTCATGTGAATTTGACATTCATCAATCTCTTCTCGGTGTTGCAATTTTATGGCCCGAGTATATATGTATATATATATATATATATATATATATATATATATATATATATATATATATATATATATATATATATATATAAGTGTGTTTATGCAAAAATTAAAACAAGAGAAGAAACAAACATTTATCGAAAAGAATAAATAATTCAACACAAACAAAAAAAACATGCAGTTCAGACTGAGATTATTTGAATTCAATATATTCTGTGGGGAGGGACAATTCCCGTTCACCTTTACTGAGAAAAATTGATTCACTCAAAATGTAAATTTTAATAGTTTATGCAAAGAAACGAGAAAAGAAGAGACAGGATGCCACAATTGCAAATATTTTAAGCAAAGTTTCAATTAAACATATAGATAAATTTTAAAATAAAACATACCTAAATCCCACTTGAAAAAAAATTTGAAGTTTATATGATCTAGGTCAACAAACGCCGATATATATATATATATATATATATAATGAATTTAACTAGAGACATTTAATCATTTTATCGAGTAGTTGTAAACAATATTTAATCAATGAAGAATGCGAGTCAAAATTGAAATGCATGGTGGACTTATTTGTTATTCAATATGAAATCACTGCGCAAGGTCGGTCTTCCGGTTTGAAGAAAAAAGAAAGTGTTTACATTGGCAGGTCTTAACTGCTGTACTCCAGCAATGGCGAGACGATAAAAAGTGTCGTATGTTTCAGAGTATCCCATTATATAATAGGAAATTACAAGAAACGCTCAACAAGACGTGGGTATAGGATAGATTTAGGAAACTAACAAAAGACAGCCCAGAAGGGATTATTTGACAGATTTACTATCTTGGGAAAAGGGCTTAGACAAATTTATGAGCATGATCTATAAACAAAAGATAATTTGAATGGAATCAGGAAATAAGAATGAACTCTTTTCTTTGAATTAAAGGGGGGAGGGATGGGATAGAATAGAAAATTAAATGATATTGACAGAAATTATTAAAATTAATTATTATTATTTATTATATATGTGTGTTGTGTTTAAATTAGATGACAAAATTAAACATGTATGAACACAATGAAAATCTTTTAACTCAAGGTCATTATTGTAGAGAAAAAGAAAAATAATATTTTTAAATATTTTAAACATATTTGTTTCTCAAAATGGGTGAACTAAGATACCTAGGTATCCAATAAATTGAGCTCATGTTTATGATGTGTGAAACAAAAGAAGATTTACCGCCTGAAAGCTTTTATAAATTATGTGTTATTTGTACAATAAAATTTATTTTATACATTTTACTCCATTTTGAAAATAAAAACTGATTGAAAAATGTTTCATCTGTATTTCATTTTTCGTCAGAAATTTAAGACTTAACGAAGTAATTACGTGAGCTTGCGTGTGCGCCAAATTTCTTCAATGAAGTTATTCAGTTTACAGGTCCGATCCCTCGATTCTCCCACCCCTAAATCCATCACTGTTTGTACACATACCGTAGTATGTAATGATCATCAGAGGCCTCCAAGTATACTTAATTCTGTTTCTCTGAATGATAAAAAATGGATAAAACTCCAAGTAAAAAATTTTGATCCGAAAAGATGTATAAGTATGAACACAGCAAAAGTAAATATGAAACAACATAACCTTACTTTCTGATGGCAATGTAAACTATCATTACGAAAATATAACGAGTAATTATGTGCATTAAATTTATTATTAAAATTCCTCGAAACTTTTTAAATCATGTCATTAGCAACTCCACATAAAATATTTACTAAAAGTCATGTCAATTTCATCTGTCTGAATTATTTCATAAAAACTGATAGTCGATTCACATCAATTACAGTTATTTCAAAGAACTCTTTGTAAATTAAACCCTGAAACCTGAGAAACGGATTTAAAAAGAAAATATTTTTAAAAATTATATATCATGCATACGTCTTAATAATTTAATTTTAAAATATTCTTTTGGGGCATTTAGCTTTTAAATCCAAGGTCTAAAATTTAATTTATTCTAATTGCAGACTATTAAACATTTTCAAAGCAGAATAATTTGATATAAATCTCCCCCTGAAATTCAAATTTATAGTTATCTAATGCATGCTTACAATTAATGTTTAATTATGTTGCATACCATCGTCGAATTAATACTTATAGTTTTCAAACATACTAACTATTACTGAATGAAATTACTAAATAGGTACACAATTACAATAGATATGTCTATTCTACTACAAAATGCGTCCACAGCAGAACAAATTGTAAAAGTGCTCCTAGATCGTAATTTAAAACATCTCTTATTTCTAAGCCCATACAGATTCCATCATTAGGGAACATTTAAATAGCATTTGTCTGTTGAGCTGTGCAGCCAATTTTTCATTGAAGATTCATATCGACTTTGATTAATCACTGCCATAAAGTGAAAGCAGCCATAAGTGGGCAACAAAGGTCTCTATTGACGAATAACCATTGTTTGGAATTCCCTTTACATTCTGGAGTCAGTTCTTTGACACGCTTCTATTCATTGAAGTCTGAGGAGAGATTGAGGAAGATTGATGGAAATCAAAGAAAATGTTGATCAATGAAATAGCTCGAACTCATCTAATAGAAAGCAACACTCTGTAGTTTCTTCACAAATCTTATCATTGTATGTTTTATATATATATATATATATATTTATTATATAAATATAAAGATTCTCAGATGTGAGAAAACCATTATAATATAGAAATTTTAGATGTCCTTATAATTCTACATAATGATACTCACATTCTTCCAGAGTCCCCAAACCACCCAAATTCACACACAACATTAGGGATGCCAAAGACAGCTATAGTTAGTGGTATAGTTGTGAAAATTGTTTGAAACATTTGTATATTGCACATTACAGATACTATTTCACTCAATTGATTTCAAAATTTTATAGAAATAAAATTTGATTAATGAATCTTTAATACGTATTTCTGGTCATGATTGGTTTATAGTGGAGTATAAATATTTTATTAAGTATTCTATATTTGAAACTTTTACACTCAAATTAGTTAGTATATTGACTTCCAAATTTTGATCTGGTAACTGTGGTAGTGGACATCATCATTTAAAAAAAGTTCCTAGTCTATTGTACTGAGTTCACATGATCACTTGTCAAAGATATGAGTTTTTTATTTTTTTGCCTTTACAATTGTGAGATTTTAATTGATTTTCCATGAAAACATGGACTCGGGTATGGTGTTTTAAAGTTTTAAATCTTTAACTGGAAATATTTAATTATAATGTTTTATTGTTTCGAAAAAATATAAATTTTACCGAAAATTTACAATTGGACAATTTTAATCTAGATAATATTTTAATGAATACATTTTAATTGATAATTTTAATTGATAATTTTAATTGGGTAATTTTTTGGATAATTTAAATGATATTTTAATAGATGGTTTTTGACTTAAACAAAGATGTAACTGGAAGGTTTTATGAAGATAATCTTTTGTTGAAATTATTTGATATAATAAAATGTTCATATTTCTCTTGTTTTGTCTTCTATAAACGATTCTTATAGCTATACTCAAATCTTGGAGTTAAAGCTAGAACTATACCACACCACTATATGCTGGCATTTTGCTCTGTTGGCTCAATTATCTAGTTCATTCAATTTCATCGTAGTCTCAAGCTCTTCTTCTCTTACCAGTCTCCTCATGTCCTTTCACCTTAAACTATCAGCACCGCAATTCGAAGAGTTACTTAGACGCTAGACAACAAGACGACGCAGAGCGTGCAGAAGTTGTTAAGGACTTCAGACACCAAACAGACCCGCCTTTACGCGACAGCATATTCACTGACAGCAGCATTTGACGTAGGGCAGCAAACATATCGACGTACAGTCAATATACAATTTATCTACATTTTAGTCATAAATGCCTTCTTATGGTTGGACACGTCCAGACTTAGTTACCTATTATGATAAAGTCAGTTTTTGCACACACAGCAGACAAGAGCTGTGACAGACAGATTTACTATGCACATTGCAGTATGTAGACAGACAGATAGACAGATGACAGACATGATAGACAGACAGAGAAGACAGACAGTATGAAAAGACAATAAAGACAAGATGTAGACAGATAGAAGATAGACAGACAGATAGATGAGATGGATGACATGTGAAGACAGAGATAGACAGATAAAGTGATAACGATCACAGATGACAGACAGTACAGATAGAGTTGAAGACAATAAAGACAGACAGACAGACTATTGACAGACAGACAAGAGATGACAGACAGACAGAGCAGACAGAGAGCAGACAGATGATTGAGACAGATAAGATGACAGACAGAAGATAGTGAGTATGTGACAGAGAGAAGACAGACAGACAGATAGATAGATGTGATGACAGATAGACAGATAGACAGACAGACAGATGTAAGACAGATTAGACAGATGACAGATAGACAGACAGATAGATGAACAGATAGAGACAGATCCAGACAGACAGACAGACAGACGAGATAGACAGATGACAGATACAGACTAGATAGATAGATAGATAGATAGATAGATAGATAGATAGATAGATAGGACTAACAGACAGACAGATATGTGAATGTTTCTTAAAATCGATTGATTTTTTTCGTGTATAAAATTTGTAAAATATTTTATTTCCTTTATTTTTAAGGCTACATAGACTTCTAATTTTATATGTATGAGTTAAAAACTGGATGCATTTAAAATGCAGCTACATTTTTAACTTACAGTAGGCTGACTTGATACATGTCTTATAACCACAATTATTTATTAATAATGGAATGTCTTTATCTGAAATATTGATTTGATAACATCTATATTTCATAAAACTGTAAGGATTTGTGACTAGTAGGTGCATTACTGGTCGCCTTGTATATGTGAGATGCACGATTGACTTTTCATTATTTGATATAATTAACTTCGAACCAGGAGAGGAATAACTCAGAACAGATCATTTAAATTTCAAAGGTATAGTGGCATCGTGAGTTCTTTGTGCACTGACCACCGTGAATATGGACTGGCAATTATGGAGAATAAAATCAGCTCAGTATAAACGAACAGGTGTTAAAATGGGCATTCATCTCTGTCTGCAACATATATATAAAAAACTGCTTTAACCTCAACTGGATCCCTTTTTGACGGCAGTTCTCACCTACTTCACAAAAAATACTTGTATTTGAAGACACTTGGCCTCATTAAAGAAAACTGTTGTTACCATTGGATGCTGCCATCTGTTAAATAAAAGTGAAGGAAATTTGACATTGATTCATAAATTAGTTAATTAAATTAGTTAACTTCGTTAGTTAAATTTATTTCATAGTTTTTTATTTCCAAATCCAAGTTTCATTGCTGCCGCGTTGAGTTGTCACCATCAGGGAGACCTTCGATTCATGGTTAAGCACCGAAAATCAAGCAAATGTCAAAATTTTGGGTTGTTTCCAGGGAATCTTTTCCAAAAAAGTCGAATATGGTCTCATCGGCTGGAAAAGTTATGACGAAGAATTTTTGAGATACTACTTGTCCGAATACGAGTAACTGAGACTTGTGTCTAGTTATCATTGTCTAGTTATCATTGTCTAGTGGATCATGACACTTACTACAGATTAACCATTTTCTATGCTACGAGCTCCATCTCTTGGAATTCCTCAGGAATTATTGAACGACCCTCTTACATTATTGACTTAGGACAGCGAACTCTAATCGGAAACTGTAACTGGTTCCAACAGCCCTAGAATACTAGCACCATGTTCTTCTATCACACAACCTTCTCTTCCCCGATACAACTTGTTAGGTTGATTTTGTAGTATTGTGCTAGATGCGCTCGAACTCAATCTTCTTCGTCCTGAGTGCATCTTATCAGACCTCTTCTAAATCATTGTGCTGAACGCTCAAACTCAGCCTTCGTCGTCCTTAGCGCAGCTTCCATTTCCCAGTAACCTTTTGCTAGACTTTCGAATCCCACATCCTCAGTGCAGCTACTCGGACTTCTTTGTGACCTTGTGCTGGACACTCCACTTCCACTCTGGTAAACTTTGATATTTTTCTCACTTCATTCGGACTGTTGAATTTATGCAAAATCCTTTGGTCAGGTCATGGCCAATCTTTGGTTACCAGGAAAAATACTGTAGCATCTTGTGAAATTACCATGGTGAAAACTAGCTGGTAATTGTATAGAAGTGGACCAGCTGAGTCTTATTTACTTCGTATACAGTACACCAGGGGTGGCGAACCTTTATGAATTCTAAAAAAATGTTTAATGAGGTCAAAGACGTGCCGTTAAATAATTTTGATTTCATGATTATTGGAAAATAATAATACTAAATGCTATCATCTCAAAACTATTTATTTACTACAAAAAATACATTTTACTATGTCTCAGTTATAAGAGTTATTCAAATTAAAGTAACATTAGTGTGACTTCTGCTGCTGCAGATTAGATGACAAATAACTTACATTAGGACTGTAAGATGTTACTTTTAGCAGAATGCATGCTGAACTGGAGTCATCTGTCAAAAGGTTTCTAAACGAGTCTTTAATTTTATTTATCTTAGAAAATAATGACTCGCAGGCATAGGTAGATGAAAATATGGTTAAAATAGCATGAGCCAGCTTCTTCAAACAGTTAAATGTGTCTGGTAACGAATTCCATATTTCCAAAAAGAATTTATTGGCATTTTTACTTATATTGCTTGTCAATATTTCTGTTTCAATTAATTCTAACTCTTTCCTTGTTTCAGTAAATTTTTGAATCGATATTGAACAGACTGGAAATCAATCAGTTGCATTTCAAATTCTTCAGTTTTCAACCAATCGATTTGGGACAAGTTCAGTTTATCTGATGCAGTTACATCAGGGCACATAATAAACTTGAGTGTTTCCGATAATTCTTTGAATTGAGAAAATCTCGCTGAAAATTCATTGATTGAAGAATGAATTACAGAAATAAATTTTTCAGTGACTGTTTCTTTGCCTGGTTTCTCATGTATATTTAAATCATTGATATATATTTTTTTCAAGTTTGGAAAATACTTGTAGTTTCTTGAAATAATATTGTTCCTGTGTGTGTGAAAATATGCAGTTTAGTATCAAAAGCGCGAATGAGATTTATCTTCATGATAATTGTCTTATTTGTGCCTTGAAGCTTCACGTTCAATTCAGTGAAACGTTGGTATATGTCTGTATAAACAATCAATTTTAAAACTTCATAACATCCAACAACTAGAGATATTGTTCAATTCCCCCCCTCATTTTGCAGAAACAGTCAGATTTCTTCCAAGCAATCAATAAATCTTTGAAGTACGTTCCCATGCCTCAACCATTGAACATTATTATACATCAGTAAGCCATTATACACCGAGGTGACTTCATTTAACAAAGCATCAAACTTTTGCTTATTTAAAGTCTACGACGAAATGAGATTGACTATTTTTGTGACTACCGTCATTATATTATTATGAGATATTAAACCACTCTTACCACACAAGGCTTGTTGGTGAATGATGCAGGGGAATTCAAGAATCAAATGTCCTACGTCTGTTTGAAATAAACTTATGGAACCATTTTTTTTTTGCCCGCCATACTTAGAGCACCATCAGTTGTTACTGGAACAATTTTTTTCAAATTAATTTCTTTCTCAACAAGCTAATTTTTAACAGCCGCACAAATATCTGTGTCTTATGTAGCTGTTAGCAACGATATCGCAATTAATTCTTCCTTAATGACGTTTCCTGCGCAATATCTAGCAAAGAAACAGATAACCATGCAGATTTAGTGACGCCATTGCTTTCTTCAAGACATAGCGATATAAATTGAGCGAAGCTAATGTAAATTTTTTGTTGATCTACTACATTTCCGGCCAGTTTTAAGATTCTTTCTTTTGTTGTGTTTCTAAAAAGAGGAGTTATTTTCGATGCACTGAATTATCTTATCTTTATTATAGAAATCGTCAAAAAGTGAGGGCGCGCATGCTAACCAGATTTCCTTCAAAAACTCTCCCTCTCGAAAAGGTTTACTTTACTGAGCAATGACAATTACAGCCGAGTAACATGCCGCGCTCATAAGACAATTTTTTCCAACATATTTAATCATAGACGTCAATTCTTTATTTCTGTCTTTCATTGCACTTGCAATTAATTCCTTTTCCTCTGGTTCGCTTTTTTGACTAACGAATTTATGATTTGTTTCAAAATGCCATTTCACAGACGATGTTCTACATACCACTGTTCTAGAACATAAAACACTCACCGCTTTGCCTTTACTAATCATGTCATATTTCTCAGTCCACCAAGTTTGAAATTCTCTGATACATTTACTATCCTGCGCTTTTTGTTTTTATGCTGAACTAGCCATATTAAATAACAGTTAAAAATCGGAAATATAACACAAATAAACTTTGAAATACAGTCGTGTCAACAAAATTGACTATTATGCTATGCGTAAACAAACTATGCATCATTAGCAATTGTAGTCCACGATGTAACTACAATAACAAACGAGCGCTCTTCCTGCCCGAACACTCCGTAGCGTAGGATCACTCGCATTCGTTCGTAATATGCTTCAGTGTGAAATTTGTGATCGGTGGCATGCCCAAAATAATGTGTCGCGTGCCATTAATGACACGCTTGCCATCGATTCGCTATCCCTGCAGTACACCATCTTATCACACATACTATATAATAATTTCATCTAAAACGTTTCCAACATTCATTTAGCAATGTATGCTGATGACACTGCTATTATGTCCCAAGACATCTGCAATCGGAAAATTATTGCAAGATTGCAGAGATACATTTCTCGTTTACAGCTCTGGCTCATTGACTGGAAAATTAAAGTTAATGCATCCAAAAGCGCTTGCCTCCTCTTTACGAAACAACGGTGTATTGGCAATTTGCCAGCGGTCACCATTTTTGATCAACCCGTCCCCTGGGGTACTGAATATAAGTACCTAGGGATAGTTCTAGACGCTAAATTAACTTTTGCCCACCACATCCGAAAAGCACATCAAAAGACTATCGGAATGAGCAAATTTCTCGTAAGAGCAAGCTGGCGATCAGACACAAAATTTTGCTCTACAAGTCGATCTTAAGACAGATCATGTTGTATGCGTCGCCTATTTGGGCGTCTGCGGCGACCACCCATCTGAAACGACTGCACGTCTTTCAAAATATCCACCTTAGGAAAATGATTAATGCTCCCTGGTTTGTCCGGAACGAAGTCCTGCATAAAGATCTAATTATTGAACCAATTCTAGAGTTCATTAAAAAACAATCATTTAATTTCTTTAATAGGATCCCTCAAATACCTAATGCACTGCTTCAACAACTCCCCGCGTATGATGCGTCAATCGCATCATCGCAAAAAGGACCAAGAGCCGCTCTCAGACACTCTTATATTCATTTCCCAGTCTTAAAATGACTGAGAGCGCATTGAAGCAATTCATTAGTGATATCCTGCTTAATTTTTAAATTCAAGACTTCACATCGATACGTGGCAATGTCCCATTTTCAAAATGGTCCTCGCGTAACACTGTCGATCACTTTCAAAATTTTTAAAATTTCGAAATCCTAGTGATTTAAGCTCTTAAAAGTTTGCTTACACTTTATTTTCCATTTTCCTAAGTTAGAACCAATTTTAACCA
>BMAW01017565.1:0-18719 GCA_019974015.1 Nephila pilipes
ATATATATATATATATATATATATATATATATATATATATATATATATATATATATATATATATATATTATTTTTGAAATAAGCAAACGAATTTATTCAAAGATGGGAGGGGGAGACGGTAATAGGATGTTTTTTTGGGGACTGTATTGATTTACAAAGTTTTGAAAATTATGCTCTAAGGAAAATAAATATAATCTTAAATCTGGAGCTCGTGAAAATTTCTTCTGTATGGATCTTTTATGTAAGCATATTCTCTTGAGACCTGATGTCCATTCTATTAGACATTTTTATTTTACAAGTAGAAAAAGAATTATCAATTTTATGTCCCAAGATCAGGCCCTCCATTAAAAGCACAGTACTGTCATCTGTTCAGCAAAACTTGAAATTAATTGGCAAAACCCTTGTTCCACAAGCATTTAAAAATAATGGACAAGAAGAAAGCAACAATTGAAGGTACGTCAGCAGTTTGGATTTAGTTTTATTATACATTTACAAATATTTTTTTTTGACTTAAAAGTAGCTAATATACAATTTTAGATGTGTGAATAATGAAATTGTGTTGTATATTTAATCAGTAACGCATGTTTTTACAAGACCCAATGTCCATTACAATAGATTGGACCAAAAACTGTATATACTGTTTTATATTACTTTTTAGACGATTTGTCTCAAATTAGGAAAAATTTGCTCAAAGAATATGGTCTTGGGTCTCAAGAGGAAATGAGGGGCGAGAGGAGGAAAAGCCAATCCTTTCAGCGGACGCAACCCTTCTATCATCGACAATTTTATTGATAGGGAGGTCAGTATTACAATTGGTAATATTAAAACCCTCTACCTGCTTTTTTAAAAATTCTTTTGTTCTTTCAGCTAAACGGCTAAATTTACTATTATCTTTTCGTGTATCCCATAATAGCCATTAGTTTATCTCCGGGTGGGAACCAATGCATTTGAATATATACTGTTTGAGATGCATACTTGATATTTTCCCTCAAAATGAGTCTTATATGGAGGCATAATTTATTTAAGCAAACCGACCGCTGTGAAAATATTTTGCAATATATCGAAAAGAATAAAATAAAATAATTAAAATATGAATAGTAATTCGGCTTCAATAGACTGGATGGTGTAGTGGAAGCCATTAGTACCTAGTTATAGTTTTTCCTGTTTAACATTCGATTGAATTATAAAGGATTTGTATACCAGGATTTCCTAAACTTTTTTTTTGCTGGTGACTCAATTATATTTAAGACACTTTTTTCGACTCATTAAAAACTTACTGATTATTTTGAAATTAGTTGATAAACTAAAGCATCAGTTAGTTGTCAGTATTTATATCATGTACTTTAATAATTGCTTATATTATGAAATTCTTACAATATAACTGTAAATGTGATGTAATTGTTGAATAACGTCCACTGATAAGCAACATGAGGTCTATTGGCGACGGACTTCATAATTTAACCTCAGGCTAGTGAAAAAAACACCTGAGCAGGAACCTCCCGCTCCAAACTTCCACACCACGCTATCGGGAAGACTTTGAATCTCGACGGATTTAATGTGTATTAGCCCTGGGTACATGGTAGAACTTTAGTGGTATCAAGGCTCGAACCAACGACACGATGAAAATTGTCGGCCATGAATCCATGACCGTGACCAATAGGCTAATGAGGCCTGGATAATTGGCGGCGGCCTCGTAATTTTGAATCGCGGTCAAGTGACGAGGGCGACCCTAGTCGACATATTTTTCCAAAATCACCCATGTGGTGAGCGGATTTGAAAGAATAATCCCATTGAAACTTATGCATATCGTAAAAGGCACCTAAAATGGGTACCAGTGTCTTGGGGGTATATCTGGGCACCCTGCCCCTGGAGCTTATATCAGGGGATCTCAGGGGCTTGCCTTCTTTGGGTATGTTCGTTCATCCTAATCTCGAGGCACTATAGTGAACCTTTTCTTTCCCATGGGGTTTATTGTCTTTGGTAAACACGGGGCACGCCTTCGGGACATCCTAGAAATTCTTCTGTTTTCGACCGTCCTTCTTGTTTAACTAGTTATTATTTTTTTCAAACGTCTGGATCACAGGTAAATCTTTTTTGGCGTAGCATAGCAGCATCTAGCTATTGCTCCATTAAACCTCTTTTATTCACTCACTCACTCTCTCCCCAAACTTCCTCATCACGCCAACGGGAGGATTTGGGAGCTCGAAAGATTTCACGCACATCAGCACTGCTACACGGTGGGTAAAATAATTCAGAAATGCACATGAAAATCAAATAAAATTATTAATGAGAAATAGGAAGCCGTTTCCTTCTTATTAAAAACTTCGCGATTGGACGAAAAGGTGATATCTTTTTCTCAGATCCAGATCGATTTTCAACCTGTATCTAAAATTATTTTTAAAGAAAACTAGAGTTTAAAGTACATGTTGCAATTTATGGGTCGTAGCGAAATGCATCGGAAAATGTACAACTTTTTCTGCTACAATACAATAATTCCCTTATACATTCAACATCTGAATCCGACAATCCTATTTTGGATTCAATGTTAAATATAAATGGATTCCTTTCTCCTCCTTTGTTTTTGCTAATCGAGGAAAGAATATCTAAGATAAGTCTCCAAGCCTAGAAACTGTTCCTAGAGAGTAGCCGAAATCTCTTCAAGCAATGAATTCAATTCTGTAAGCTTTATAATTTCCGGATTCCGCCACGACGTGAACCCATATTCAGTTTTTTCATTCGTGAGTTACTTTCTCTTACTCTTTGAAAAATAACATTATTATCTTATAAAGTATGGTTTAAATTATTTAAAAAAAATCTTAATTATCATAAAAATATTTCAGATTGCTTTGCGAATTATGACATCATGAAGTGAAGGGCAGCTACCTGGCATTCATTCGGGAAATCCTGCTATGTGCTAAGAAAACCCGAAGCATACACGCTCTTCTACCCAATATTTTTTATTGTAAGACACTATATATGCAGTTATCTATAATTGAAAACGGTTTGGTTTCGTTTTATTTACGTCGCACTAGAAGTAACACGAGGGCTATCTATAATTGAAAACAAAAATATTTGAAAACAAAAATTAATTTCAGTCGTCTAGTGTTTTGTCATGTGTTAAGATACTTATAACAGGTTTCGAAGACTCTTCGGTCTGATTATATTCATTTTTCTAAAAATGAAATTTTTCATGTATTCTGTAAAAATAAAAATTTTCACGTGAGCAATGCGAACTATTCTTATGATACTTTTGAATAATTTAAATCTCAGAGTAACAATGTTATATACTGTATTTAAAGTGCAAGAGAAAATTGAAGCTGCACCGCTAAAACTAAATGCTTGGTCACGTCGGGGCGTAATTACAAAGATTTTATAAAGCTTGCAGAATTACGTTCATGGTCGGGTGAGATTTCATTTGCTATTAAGAGAATATTTTCTAGGCCTGGGGACTGCTCTTAGATAACTCTATTAATCAGTTAGCTGCAACAAAGAATGGAAAATGCTTCGAAAAATATAATAACTAAGATAACCTGATGGGTTCTGATTCTTTTATTAAATTGTATTAAAATATTTGAAACTGAAAATGTATTTCATGAGTTTCTTGGTTTTGATAAAAAAAATTGTATCGTAGAGAGTTAAAATTCCTCCCAACTTTTCTCTATCTGTTATTCAATTTAAATATCCACGTTAATTTTTTTTTAAAAAAATTTATGCTTAAAAATGGGTAAAAAAATATTATAAAAACATCGATAAATTTTAAATTTCAGAAATATATATATATATATATATATATATATATATATATATATACTCATTACCATAAAAATTTGCGCACCAAGAAAAAGTTAATTTTGCTCACAAATTATAATAGCGATGTAAGTGATTACAAAATCAAAGCAAAATGATAATTTATTTTAGGAAAAATTAAAAATGAATGGAGGTTTTAGTACCCAGTTGGGCCACCTCTAGCATGAATGCATGATGGGATACGGTCAGGTATTCAAGTATATAAGTCTCGTATGATGTCCTGCGTTCCCCATAAGGCCTCCACACACGTACGCGATTGTCATCTATGCTCAAATTTAGTCTGAATTCATCAGTAAAGACGACATGATTCCATTTGATTACAATACAATTTCTTCAAGAGCGACACCACTCCAAACGGAGGAGATGGTGAGTGGGTGTCAGTGTCAGTACACGTAATAGGCACCCCGATAGCAACTGGCCTTCAGCCAGGCGTCTTGCGGTGGTGCGGGCTGATACAGAGGCCCGTAGTAAAGTTGCTGCCTGTGTATGGATGGTGGGCAATAAGACAGTTGGCGCTATGCGTGCGTGTCGTATGATGTGATGGTTTTCTCAAAAATTGGTCTGTCGAGGGCGTCCTGATACTTCTCGCTGTGTAAACAGACTTCTCTCTTGTCCACTGGTCCCAACACCTCCTCACAGTAAAGTCAAAACGGCCTAGATGGCGAGCTACTCGCCGAGCTGACCATCAGGTTTCCATCATCCGTAAGATTCTTCCCCTCTCTAACTCTGACGACTGCTCATATTGTCTCCGCTGGTGGCGTAATGGCATCTCTACTTAAAAAAAGCGCCCCTCTGCAGCAGATTAAATACACACCAACAAGCTCTGCTTACCTGTTTTATAATCTAAGGGGAACGAAGTTCAACGCTCTCTGGTGGCATTACGTAATGCGCAATCACGTTGCATATCTAATCATTTACATATCTGTCTGACACGTACCTCCATGCCAAGTTTCGTAACAATCCCGCTCTTACTTCTTGGTGCGCAAACTTTTATGGCAATGAGTGTATATATATATATTTAAAGTAATATCTGGAGGGATATAAATTACAAGATAACTTTTTATGTTAATTATTAGTGACACATAAGCAATTTTACTTACTTTCTATTTTGAAGAATGGGATTAGATGCATAATTAACTTCGCAATAACTTTTTGATTTAAAAATTGATTATAACAGAGTCACATCAGCATTCATGAAATGTCAAATTAAAATGAACACTGTACATTATAGCATTGTAGTAAGCAATTAAAGAGGTGTGTTCTGTGGGGAGGAGATTTCGTTGAATTTTCTAAGGAAACAGTGGACAGTGAAAAAAAAAGAGTTATTAATTTAATTAATTCAGCATACTTTTTTTTTTTGTAAAAAATAGACATGAATATATATTAACATGCATAGCGTAAAATGTTTGTGTATATTGTACTTATGAATCTATGAATTTATAAGTGCTGTTCTTATAAATAGACATCTCCAATATATATATATATATATATATATATATATATATAACGATATTCTTTCATATAACGAGTTTGCTTAACGTTTTTCCTAACGAAGATGGTAATTTTTCCCTACATCAAAAATTCTCTATTAAGATATTTTTTAAGTCCAACTGATATGCTGAATTCAATACTACAAAGAAAGTCTAGATAAAATATGGTTGGAACGTTAGATCGCTCCTGTTACATTCTCTGTCGAAAACTTCATCGAAGTCTACATTGCTCTAGCTGATAACTTTGGAAATGAGAAAGTGCTTCTTTGCAAGGGAAAATAGAGATGACATTTCCTCAAACACAACTTTGAACCATACTATACCCCTCTTCAGGTGATCGAGGATCTCTTCACCTGGAAGTGATGATAAGACCTCAAGTAATCTGAGAGTAATCTGTGATATGCTTCTTTGTCTACACTTCAGATCACAAATTTTAACTTCCTATAAATTGTGCCATTAGAGTTTTCGAATCGAATTATTCTGCACCATCTAGAAGATTTTATTAATTTATTTATGAGTGTTTGAAATTTGTTTAGTGAAAATCAATTGGCCCAGAAAACAAATCCATCAAGGAGATTCAATATAATATATTGATAGAGGTGAAACAGCTGATGTTGTCAAAAATAGATTTTCATTAAGATGTAGAACATTTAAAAACGGAAGAAATTGAAAACATTTTCACCTAATGATATCGATATCGATTCATAGAATTCAAGAAAAAGAAAAGACAGCTTTAAATGACGAAAGAGATGCTTGACATGAAGATCTAGAGAAAAAGAGCTTTGAATATTCCATAGGTGGGTCATTGATGTTGCTGAAGCCAGAGCATTTCCTGTATGATGAGGAAACCCAAATCAAAGTGCAGGTGGAATGGTACAATTTTTCAGAAACGCATGGGAGTTATCATCCTGGTTAGGCTAGCAGAAAATCATGCCACTCAATGAATACTGCATATGGCGTCACGAGAAAATCGTGAAATTTTTAAAAATATTTCTGTTATAGATACATCATAACGCAGATGATGAGCTTACTTTTTCGATAAGTACTCGAACGAACATTAGATTCTTCAAAGCAAGAAACGTCAAAGGAGGTTGAAATCCAAACAATTAACAATAACATGTAGGCAATACAGGGAAATGGGAATAAGAATATCTGTAATTCAAGATCCTCAAAACAATGTTTTGGACAAGCCACATAAGAACATACAGTAGGATTACTACACTAGAACAAGGAGTTGGAAGACTTCAGAATATTAAGAGATAGCACAACCAGAATAGTGAAATTGAGGAAGAAAAAAGATTTTTAGATTGACAACAGCTCTGGTGATAAACCCAAAAGAGATGGAGAGACAGTTTTTCTTCCATTCCACACTACGTAGATCTACAGTCCCATCTCATGGAATATCAGGGCATCAAAGGGTTCAGAAAAGATTATGGATAGGTGGTGATTTATGCTGATCAAAAGTCATAGTACAATTGTTCTATAAAAGACATGGTATGGACTTCAGCTGAGCTGGTGGAAGGAAGCATGAACCATACTCACTGTTAAGAAAAGCTGGCTCCATCCAAACATGAAGAAGAGCTCAAGGAAATCTTCAATGATCTGAGAAGAAAATATTTATTTCAGATTCTAAAATTTTTGATAGATTAGCAAAATAAAACTAGAAAAAGTGAAATGATCTGTTCATGATTATTTAAATGTCTATGAAGGACAGACATGAGCTTTCTGAACAACAGATGAAGACATCTTTCTAATAAGAAGGAAGAGCAAGAGCATGATGTAAGAAAAGAGATCTCACTTAGTCAAGCCAAAACATGTCCTGGAACAATGTATTTGATATCTTCATAACTTATTTCTAGCTACTCTAATGACACAGAGGAGACATCTTAAATCTTTTGGGTGGCTTGCTTTTGAATGAGATTGTTCCTGAATATTAACAATAACAATCTGGTTTTTTGCAAGAATTCAATATATAAGCATTTGAATTGGTTATTAATGGCATTTCATTATTTATACCATTATTCTCATACATTCACTGAAAATTTGTGTTTATTTATTTATAATAAAAATTAATATTTAATATGCGATAACATTTATAGGCTATAGGATGCCGTTAACGCACCAAAGGTACTTCCAAAAAACTTGGTACTCACAACACTGTAAAATGTTATTCTCCCTCCTTGATTATGATATATTGATTCATTTGAGTGAAAATGAGGTGTTGTGATGAACAGAAGAGTAGTCTGGTGAGTCACTGATATGCAGGAAAGTAAAATCTTTCGATTCCTGATCTCCTCTCAGGATCACACTCTTCGGAGAAACTTTGATCCCCAAAATACGTTATTGGGCCAGATTCTCCTCCTCCCTCCCTCTCTAAGGTATTAAAGTGTTAGTGACAGAGACAAGCCAAACAAAGTATTATTAGCAATATTCTGATAGTTTAATAATATAGTTTATTTTTGTAACATAGTTTAATTAAATTAATTAACACAGTTTAACATTTTTTGTTTTATGTATTCAATATTATTTTTCATTTCTTGTTATATACATTCAATATTGTTTCTTTTCTTTTTCTTCTTCTTTTTCCATTTGAAAATGAATGTACTGTATCCCTGTTATTGAGCTCAGTTAAATTTTTATTTTTCAAAAAGTTTGGATTGCCGGGATTTTTTACTTCCTTAATTCCATGCTCCAATTTTATTATTGTATATGTTTCTTTTTCAAATGCTGCTTCTTGTAACAAACTATGCACTCGATCTAATAAATTGTACTTCTCGTTTAATATTTCAATCGCTTCCCTTACATCAGCATTAGAATCCAACTCGAAATTATTAAAGTTCAGGTCGCGGCTTTTTAAAACGCAGCCTAATAAAAATTTATTTTTCTCGTGGAATAGAAACACGACGTAGAGAAAAGTAACCACAACTGGGGCAAAAAGAGGTCCAAACTTATTGTGAAGAACACGAATGGCATAAGCATTCTGAATACATTGCGACAAGATTGATTTTATTAAAACTTCGTTGTTTAATTTCCTCGCTTTAAATAGCGATTTACAGTCTTTGAATATAACTTTCACAACTTCTAAGCCAATTAAAGCCTCTACTGACTTTAATAAATTTGTCGAACTTTTGAACCAATTTTCCAACAAGAATAAACTTTGTCGTTCTTTCATCAGTAATTTCTTAACTTTTTCCGATGAAGGGCGTGGGGCTATGCCGTTACTCACTAGATGTCTCCACAGAAGAATTGAAGCTCCTCCCACTAATCCTCCTGCAGCAACTCCCACACCAACTGCTGGCATCATGACTAGATGGAATGGGAATAAAAGGGCTCCCAAAACTGTAACACCTAAAACGAAAGATAGTAAACTGCCTTACAAAACTGCTACTAAATAAATACATAGTATAAAAATTTGAATTTTAAGTAGACTGAAATTTTGTAAAGTATGATTATCCATCCATCCATCCATCCATCCATCCATCCATCCATCCATCCATCCTTCCTTCCTTCCCCTGTAGTAACGAAGACAGCTAATTCTGGAATCGGACTACAGGACAGGGAAATCTTCCGTATCGAATAATGACATCAGCAGAAGGAACAGAAGGGGCCTCCATGTTAACTTCGTCTGGAAACAGATGAGTTAGCTTCAAATGGCCAATGGAAGCAGTAACAGGTCAATTGAAAAGTCCCCGGCCTAACACATAGATGGCGCTACTAGAATTAAATCCATATGTTTTTTAGTTAGTCCTAACCCTCAAAAGATGCGTGTATAAATTTGACGGCTGTCGGATCATTAGTTTGTGAATTATAGCATTTTGAGTGAAGCGACTTTTGTTATTGTGAAAAAAATGGATAAAAAGGAATTTAGCGTGTTGATAAAATATTGCTTTTTGAAGGGAAAAATACAGTTGAAGCAAAAACTTGGCTTGATGCCGAGTTTCCGGACACTGCCCCAAGAAAATCAACCATCAAGAATTGGTATGCTAAGTTTAGATGTGGTGAAATGAGCACCGAAGACGGTGGACGCCCGAAAGAGGTTGTTACCGACGAAAACATTAAAAAAATCCACAAAATGATTTTGAATGACCATAAATTGAAATTGAATGAAATAGCAGACACTCTAAAAATATCAACTGAACGTGTACATCATATCATTCACGAATATTTGGGTATGAGAAAGGTCTGTGCAAAGTGGATGCCGCGCGAGCTCACTTTTGACCAAAAACAATGACGAGTTGATGATTCGGAGCAGTGTTTGAAGATGATCAAGCGTAATAAACCCGAGTTTTTGCGTCGATATGTGACAATGGATGAAGCATGGCTCCATCATTTCACTCCGAAATCCAATCGACAGTCATCCGAGTGGAGTGCACACGAGGAACCCGCTCCAAAGCGTGGGAAAACGCAACAGTCGGCTGTAAGGTTATGGCGTCTGGATTTTAGGATGCGCATGGAATAATTTTCATTGACTACCTTGAAAAAGGAAGGACCATCAACAGCGACTATTACATAGCGTTATTGGACAGTTTGAAGGACGAAATCGCCGAAAGACGGCCGCATTTGAAGAAAAAAGAAAGTGCTGCTTCACCAAGACAATGCATCGTGTCACAAGTCAGATGGCAAAAATCCATGAATTGGGCTTCGAATTGCTTCCTCATCCACCGTATTCTCCAGTTCTGGCTCCCAGCGACTATTTCCTGTTCTCAGATCTCAAAAGAATGCTCGCTGGTTAGAAATTTTCGTCGAATCAAGAGGTGATCGCCGAAACTGAGGCCTATTTCGAAGCAAAGGACAAATCGTACTACAAAAATGGTATCGAAAAGTTGGAGGGTCGCTATAATCAGTGTATCACCCTTGAAGGGAATTATTTTGAATTAAAAAAACTAATATTGCCAAAAAAATGTGTTTTACTATGGTAGGCCGGGGACTTTTCAATTGACCTGTTATGTTGTTTGCCATCTATTTCCAACATGAACACTTTAAGAGACCTCTTCACTACCTGGTATGGACCAGCGTAGGGTGGTTCCAGTAGCTTTCGAACTTGATCACTGCGTAGGAAAACGCAAGATGATCGAGAGAGATCCTTCCAACAAATACTGGACAAGAAGAATGACGAGATACAGACACTGACTTCAAGGCACGAACATAGCGCCTCAAGGACTGCAGAAATTCTGAGGCACTTGTATTGGTGAAAAAACTAGAAAATAATTTTCCTGGCAGCTTTAAAGCTATTCCATAAAACAATTCTCAGAAGATGCCACCATATTGTCTTCGTAACTTGTCCTTCTTACTTGCGTATGTGTGCGTGTGTGATAGAGAATTTCTGTGAAAATATAATTCACAATTGTGTTAAATTTATTAATACGTGCTGTCATGTTGTACTTTCAAGAAAATGGTGTCAACAAAAATGCGTGGGCACAAAATAAAGGATACGCGGTGCTAGTATTTTAATGAATTATGTCAAAATATTGACATTATAATACATTATGATTATAATAATCCCATTCAATTTGCTTAAGATATATTTACGTTGCTAAAATTATCTAATTTAATAATTTATCGTTTGCTCTTATTTTGATTTTTAATTTAATAATTTGTTTTTGTAGCAGAATAGTCTGTTTGCATTCTTTTTGTTTTTAATATTGGTAACGTTTTTGTACTTTAGAATTTTTTTATATTGTGAAAAAATAAAAATGTATCACGAATTTGAAGAATGTATTTTCTTTTCTTGATAGAAATTGCTTCTATGGAGCCTGAGCTCGAAAGTACGCTTACTTTACACTAATTGATATTCATTTTGAATAATTCTACTTTTTCGAGAACTTAATAGAAAAAATAAACGCTTGTTCTTGTTAAAATGAAATTAACAAAGCCAATTATAATTTTTTAAAAGTTAATCGTTCTTGGATTAGACAAACACATTTAAGATTTAAAGAATATCATAAAACATAGAATGAAATTCTGTGGCTAGGTAACCATGAAGATTTGCTTAGGAATTAAACAGAAATATATTTGGCAATTTCAATGTGTAAAAGTGACATCATAAGCTTTTCGAGAGTCATCTACTTATTTCATCAGACGATATAAAGCCTACCTTTATTAAAAAAGTTATATTTGTAATATATTTATTCATTAAAAAAGAAAAAAAAATCTTCCCGTTAATGATTTTTCTGTTGATGAATTTCATTTGCTAAGACTTCAACTAAATGTTGATACTTCGTTCACTTCAATCGCAAGGAAAGGCTAGAGATTGGAATTTAAGTTCTTTTGGATGAACTGCTCTGACCTGATCTTGTTCATTTTTAAAGAATTGTTCTGACCTGATCTCGTTCATTTTTAAAGAACTGTTCTTTAACCTGTTCTTATAAACACTTGTTTTTTAGATTCCTTAAGCAAAACTTTAGAGATATTGTTCTGAATTTAACTCGATATAAGTACTGCACGTGATTATTTTACACATTTTATGAAAAGTCAAATAGGTTAAATTTTAGAAAAAAAAATCATGTTCATAATTAAACTAATTCTAAATAGATGATTATTTTCTAATTTTATGATTTAATTATTTGTTTTGATTCAAAACAGTTGATATAAATTTATCCCGATAATGACCAAACATAATAAATGAAATTATTATGTTAAAAATTCGGTCGAAAGGAATTTATTCTTATGATTGAAAACGGAACCTAAGAATTTTATGTCAAAGAGAAGAATTGTATCTTATTTATTTGAGTGACAAAACGGAAATGCGAAATATACTGGCATGAGTGGCAAAGCGAAATTAAAGAATTTTATCCATGAGTGGAAAAAGGGAATAAAGAAATTTTTATTATGATGGCAAACGGAAGCACAATGTATATCGACATGAGTGGCAAACCTGAGCTAAAAAAATTTATGCTATGAGAGGCAAAACGGAAAAACAATATTTATTTCTGTAAATGCAAAACAGAAATACAAAATTTATTAACAAGAGTGATACGAAATGGATAAATGGAATTCATTCCAAGATTGCTGCATCGAAAACAAAAAGAAATTTAATTCATATATAGTACATTATCATCGGTGAAATTTGTCAAGTTTTGTAAATTTGTCTCCTGAAATAAAAAAAAAAAGATTTTTGTCAGCCAGTTTTTAAAACTGCTGAAGGAATAATTTGAAATTCTATTAGAATGTTCGTTCGGACTATAAAGAGTAAGATTAATGTTGTTTGTAAGTTTTATTCTGCTTAGAGTAAATTTTTGAACTTTGTTTCATTATAGATTCTGTAGTAATATTTCTACCTAAATATGAGTAAGCAAACGATGTACTACATATGTATAAATAAAAGTAAATACACATTTTTCATGAATTGATACGTCACAAAATGCAATTCCATTATAAAAATCTATTAAATGATCGCAATATATACAAAGTAGGAATATTCCACGCATACAAAGCAGTTATAAATTAAATAGGAATATTTTCTAACAATATTACGAAATTGTTTCCCTTCAGAACATTGCATAAGAGTTCAGTAAAAATATCAGGTGTTTATACGACCAAATTTCGAGTTTAGTTTTTGCAAAATTTGACAATTTTTGTATTTTGGTGATGGCTTAGTGTATTGATTAGCATATGTTACATATGCTAACTTTAAGGAAAATGAAAGTCTCTACTCTCTAATCTCTCTAATATCAAATTCTTTCAAAAAGATGAATTGTTTTTGTTCCCTTAGCAAAGCATATCAATATCGATTATCATTATTAAATTTATTTTACATTTCCTGCCCTTCAGACGTATCATATTGTCTAAAGTAACGCAACTAAGAAATTCTTTAAAAATATTTTCTCAATTGAACATTTTTATGAAAAAAATTTGTGAAGAAGGGCACTAAATACATAAATATATTTACCTTTAAATCATTCTATAAGTAACCAAATTTTTTTGTTTGATTAATGATGCAATATTTATGAGTTTTAATGAGAAGAATGCTTCAAGTAATAATGTATCAAATGGAAATCTGCAGTGTTCGAATAAAGAGATATATAGAGGTAAGTAAACTATGGTTAATGAGTTCGAATGAAATTAAATCGAAGTACTTCCCCACAATAACAGTTTAATTTAATTAAAACAAGAGCTATCCCAGGGGAAAAAAATCAATATGAATAATTGGAATAAATAACAAATTATTCATTTAATACAGTGAAATTATTTTCATGTTGCTCCCTTAAGAAACTGTGAGAATATGATTCATATTCTAGTAATTTATATATTAATATTCTAATAACATCTGGGAGGATACCATTTTTGATTTACACATTATATATATTTAATTTGAAAGCAGTAGATTTCATCGTCAAACGATTTTTCATCTCTGTTAATAAAAGGCAGAGCTTGCTATTTTTTTTTGCAGGCATAGCAAGACGATTACAAGACACATGACCATGGAATTTAGTACAAAGAATCTATTATTACTGATAACTAAGGATAAGAACTTCTGTTCTTTTGGATGAACTGTTCTTACCTGTTCTTGTTCACATTAACAAACTGTTATTTAACCGGTTTTGAGATCTATTTGTTCCTTAAATTCCTCGAAAAAATCCTCTAAAATATTCTAATGAATTTAACGCTATATAATTTGTACATATGTATCTTACACATATAGAAAAAATCAAATCGATTGAATTTTAAAACAAATAAATTCGAGATAAAAACCAACGTTTTTAAAACAATGTTTTTATAAGGTGGCAAAGTTTATTAAAAAAATTATTGAAATATTAGTTAAAACTTGTCGCAAATGTTTTAATATTGCATTGTTAGGCGAGTAAGAAAGATTTCCAAAGTTTCACAGCTCTAGCTTGATGGAAAGTTGGTTAAATTAACAATCGAAAATTTGATGACACACTGATACACACACAGACACACACCAAGTGAAATACATAAAAATGTTGTAAGAAACCTCTTTTAATTAAACTAATGCTAAATAAAACATTATTTTCTAATTTTATCAACAGATAGGGAAAATACCTAAGGTTATGACATCCGATTACCTCGGATGTTATCTTGTGCCATCACTAATATCTAATATTAAACAATACGACACCAATAATTACAGAACCACCAAAACCACTTTCAACATTTATTAATATATATCCTCTAATACAATAATGATATAGCTCTCCAGGTCAAGTTTACTAATACTTTAATTCAACCCACCAATAATAATTTAACAGCTTCTTACCAACTGCTAGAGTGAATCTGGAACAACTGCTGAAAACACTAGAACAATTCTCAATCCGAGTGTTTTACACTCAGACCTCAACTCTAATCCTTAAGTCAGCTTTCCAATACTATAACATTTAGATTCTACCTCCTCTCGTTGCAACGCCTCTCTGATCCTCCTTCTCCTCTCTTCTCTACTCCTTCAGATGGAGTTTATATACTTCTTAATTTAACTGCTTCACTTCATTCCTAACTGCTTTGCATATTACATTCTTCATCACGTTTCATTTTTGGTTGGGCAAAGGTTGTTTAGCGAAAGCAATCAATCTCAATTGAAAAGTCCCTAAGGTTAGTGAAGAGAAACCGCGAATAGCCCAATGTCACAAGGTATATTTGATAATTTCTGAATTGGAGTATTCTATATATATTTACATACTCAAAATAAATAAATAAATAAAATTAAATGCTTGTAAAAAAGAATTTGAAATAATTTTTATTTCATATAGTGAATTTAAGTGAAAAAATATTCGATATTTTTTATAAAAAATTTGATTAAGAATCCGCTTCAAATACTTTAATATGCAATACATGAGATATTGTACTGTACCTAAAACCCACAAAATAATATATAAATATGTTTATTTTAGTTTGCAGTTTCTGCAAAAATTAATTACGTTTAATTATTCTTTATGTTTCAATTAAATGAAAAAATAATAAAGGTACACGTGAAATATATTAAACATTTAAATTCACATTCTACTCTTACACAAATTATGAGAATCAAAATAAAGAGAACACTTTCAAAAAAAAATTATTTGTAAGCTATTTTTAGATTTGATAAAATTTATCTATATGTATTATTGATTTTGCATTAATGTGTATAAACCTGCTGTAGGTAAATATTTTCGAGTTTGTTTTACATTTTAAGCCTTAAAATATATGTTTACAATAAAAAAATATTCTTTAAGAAAATTATAAATGCATAAACAAGATTTTTGTGTATTATTACGTACATTTAAATTCTTTTATGCTTTCTAATTCACATTTAATAAAAAGGCGAGTATTTCAGAATTAGTTCATTAAATTTAAAAATAATAGAAAATTATATTGAAAATAAAAATAAAAAATCAATTTTTGATTCTATTTGGTGAGGAAATCTATTAAGACACGGACAAAAGAACCAAATCAACTGGTTGGAACTATCCATTCCAGTGCGAAATAATTTATCCGAATCTTTACCATTCTCCAATCTGCTTTGGAAGGTCTACAAGACCTATCAAAACGGGTCTTCCAGTTCTAAGACCTACTAAGACAGGTCTTTGGGCTCCAAGACCTGTTTTACCAAGTCTTTTAGTCCTTGTGGAGAGAGCTTTTTCTGAGGTATTTTTCTCCATAGCCCTATTTCCCTTGGAGTCGTTCGATCAAGTTCTTTCGTTCTTACTGTATCATCACTACGGTCAGCACCATCGGATATTCGTCTGTGCACTCATTGGTTAATGGCTCTTTTCTGTGAATTGTGAGGAAAAGGGGGGATAGACATGTTGTGACGCCTGCCCGACCCGGGCTGCCTCTTGAGCCATAACTAGATTCAATTATTAAACACTAAGACACAATAATCAATCAAAGAGACACTAGAACAATATTTACGGAATTTATTAACTTCTATTTACTATAGCAACAACTATATATGCTCTCCTGGGGAAGATTTCTATTAACCAAATTCAACCCACCGATAGTAATCTAACAGACTCTTACCACTAATCCTTCCTCAACTGCAACTCAGACTCCGGATCACTTATTGAAAGCAGTAATAACTAAACCTCTTGCATCAATATTTAATCCAATTACCTATTTCAACCTATCTTTCCAACTCCTCCTTCAAATTATTTCCACTTCTCCTTCAGCCTCTCTATCGCGAATTTCAGTAGGAGTTTATATATTTCCTAACTCTCCAGCTTCAATTGATTTATACCTGCTTTCCATCTGCATATTAACGTTTCATTTTTGGTTGGGCAAAGGTTGTTTAGCAAAAGCAATCAATCTTAATTAAAAGTCCCCAAGGTTAGTGAAGAGAAACAGCGGATAGCCCAATGTCACAATGTGACGCTACCCTGTTCATCGATAGAAAAATTCGGCAGCTGATAGACGGGAGGTTTCGACGAACATTTATTTGTTTCAAGTTTGAGAGCGGTCACTGAGTGGAGGGAAAATGACGATATCATCAGGTTTCACCGGTGCTATACAGCCTTCTGCAGTCGATTGTGTAGTAGAAGGTTATACATCTGGGAACACAGAGAAGGGAAATCGACCCTGAATAATTCCGAACATTCAAAAAACAGGTTTTTGGCAGACCGCTAACATGGGTGTTTTTGCTCTATTAGATGAACTGGTTCGAAAAAACAGGTCGTTCTTTCGATCCTCATCCCAAACTTCTACTAATTCATATGTCATTCGGTTTCTTTATTGTAATCAATATTTTTTAATGCTCAGAATAAGGTTTCACAAAAATACTCACAGGGAAAATTGTGAGTGAAACTATACACTAAATATTTCAGGGTGTTGAAAGGGCTAATTGTCGGGTACAAATTTTTTGTTCGTATGGTCACTCTTTTTCATTTCATTATCGATTTCTTTCCAGATTCAAGTTTCGAGCTAGAGTCCACAAATTTTTGCCCCGATGTTGTGTTGAATTTCTGCAATTTGCAATTCCAAACGATTAATATGCAACTATTGGATACCATTTAATTCCAAATACTGTGGACTTTTACATCCAGACACTTAATTATTTTAAGTAACTTAATTATTTATTAGTCTGACTAGTCGTCCATTCCGCGTCGACAGTTCTTGGGCGAAGGCTGCTCGCGAACAGTGCATGTCATCCGAAATGTCTTGGTGTGCTTGGTTCGCCGTCACTGCCCAAGTTGCTTCTAAAAGTATCACTCTTTTTTAACGGAGTAGTAGATAGTACACTCGCTTATAAACCATAGTTTAAAAAGAATTATTTGTGATATATTAGTATAAAATTTACAGCTATTATTACTTGAACTTTTAGACAATTCAATAAATTATAAATATTGGTTTATAAAGCATTAAATCAAAATTCCTAAGTAAATACACGCAATTTTAAATTTTGCGTAGAGTTTAGTTATTAAATTTTCTTAAATGTCTGAGTATGATACATTTCAAAACATGGAAATGCACACAATAGAGCGTTGCAGCTTTTGGAATACGTATGCATTTCAAGGCAAATTCTTTTTCCTTTGTCCCCAAGTTTTCTGCAGTCTATCACATATTTTTCAGTCTATCACAACTGAATCAACAGTTTCCATTGTCAAAAAAAATCGCACTATTTTTAGAACTTACATTAAGGTGAAAGTGACTTTAAAGTGCTGAAAAATAGCGTTCGCATCGCTAATTGTATCGATGTATTATAAATAATACATCAATGCATGCATTATTTATAATATTATAATGTAATGTATTATTTATAATATTGTAATGTAATGTATTATTTATAATATGTATATGCATAATATTTATAATTAGTTTGTAATGTCTTATTTATAATACATCAATGGCATGAGCGATCAAACTATCATCACCATGAATAAAGAAAATTTTGTGGAGAGTGTAAAACATACATTTGGAAAAAAACACAAATATAGATATTTTTTCTCTAAGGTGTAGTACATTTGTTGACTATTTAAAAATTCAATTTTCCAGCGTTCTATTTATCAATGACTCATAAATGCTAAAAAAATTGAAATTTAATACTGAAAAACAAATGTGCCACACCACAGAGAAAAAAATATCAACATTTGCGTTTTTTTTCCAAAGGTGGTTTTTTTTTTTCAGACTTTTGGTGCACTTTTCTGATAAATCTTCTTAAGTAATGGTGATGAAATTTTCCATATTATAAAATTCCTTTACACAGTATACTTATCTAAAGTAAAATTTCACAAGTTTAAGGCATTGTACAATGCTTGTTTAAAAATAAGGGGAAATTTGAATTTTGAAATTTAAGCATGCTTTAAAATTTATTAAATTCAAGCTACTAGTTGGTAGTCGATCTCGTCTTCTTATCGCATTTCGAAATCTCGAGACAAAGCAGCTCTGTGAAATGGACCTTTGAATAAAACTAAAATGCTATGGAATTGTAAAAGAATACAGAATATTCCCTTATTTAACAACTTACTCGCTTAAAATTCTATAATTGATTAAATA
>BMAW01017575.1:0-11237 GCA_019974015.1 Nephila pilipes
TTGAGCTACGTTCGGTTACGTATTGGCATGAGTTATAATTTTTTCCATAAATTCACCTGGCACTGCTATTTGGAACAAGTGTGTTCTGTTTATATTTGGAATTGAACTTAAACATTTTGGATTTATAATAAAGCATTTATTTCTGTTTCTTTTATTTCTCTGTAGAATAACCAATAGAGTTGTTTGAGATGAATCTTGTAATTTGAATGACCAATCAAAGGTGTATGAACCACCAAGGTCTTATTGGACGATGCATTTGATCAGGTCTAAAATACATGATACGTCATTAGCCCTCATATTTGCCGCTGGGGAACAATATTATTTCAAAACTAATTATTTTTGACTGGCAGTGTATATACTATTCATAAATTGTTAAATTTCAGGAATACAACTCTCTTGTCAACAAAGCATTTTTTTGAATTTTAAAATAAGGTTACAGATCATAAATTGAAAAGTATTTAATTAAGAATTCAGTATAAAATCTATGCATTTGTAATCTTTGAAATATGACAATATTTTTTTTATATTATTATGTTTCCTTCTTCGCAGTTTTTAAAGATAATGCTTGGGTATAAAAATAGTGTGTCTAAATAACACGATGCTCAAATCAAGATACAATTCTTTAAAATTGGGAAGTAGTAAAAATAAAATATCACAAATAACATTTTATATCAAAGTTGAGATTATAAAGCCTGATAAAATTGAAGGAACTGAATAATTTTATAAAGAAAGTGTTGATAAATGTGACATTTTATGTTTTGATATTTTTGTTGAGATTTTTTAATTTTCAGATATCAAAACTCTGAAACACGCTTCAGTTATATTAGATGAAATATTTTTTTTAAAAAAGGTATGATATCTTTTATTATAACTGGGATACTCTACAAACCTAACAACATTACATGGAAATATAAAAAAGCAATACGATACAAAATTATAGATATAAAAATGTTCATATGAAATGCATATTAAGAACCCCAAATTGGATTATGCAATAAGTTAAAATATTTTTTTTATACACTATTTTATTATTTTGCTATTGTTTCTCTTTTTTTTAAATGTTAGCTAAAGAATATGAGTGTATAAAACTTAAAAAAAACAGATATGAGCATTTAATAACGTAGTATATATACGTTATATATAATAACGGATTTAAACGTTTATGCTTTCAGAACTTACCGGCTTATTTCAATAACATGGATATAAATATTTTAATCTTGTAAAGAAAATTGGTGTCAACAATAATGTCAGACAATAATACTTCTCCATATTAAATTGTATTTTAAGAGATATGATGAATTAATATTGCACTAAATATCAATTTTAATGTATATTCTTATTTTTTATACCTTAGTTGCAAATATATTTTAATTGATTTTAAATTTCAATTGAATAATTTGAATATTTTTAATTCATTAACTTTCATTAAAAACTCTGATAAAGCTCACTCTATTTTTTATTTCGTGTCTTTGAAATTGTCATTATATCACTATAAACATTCCTACATTGAAGCTTAAAGATTTCAAGTACTTCTGGAAAATTTCACTGGTTAGAAATTAGAATGTAGCCACTACCTCTCAAACAGTATTGAGATATACTACACATACAGCTGCCCCTAAAGGGCCTCAGAAATAGTTGAAATCTTTGTATCTCGTTAACTGGTGGTGGGGTCAGGTGACGCGATTCAGACCATATTCTGAAAGAGAGCAAGAAAATGTTTCCAGAAAGCAATAAAATTTATGGAAGAACATGTTAAAGATAACAATGATCTATCTTTAAGAAAGAAAATTTGTGTTATTCTTTTTGCACTGTAATGCAAAATAAACATTTATTTTATTCGGAACTCCAATTTACATGCTGTGATGATGTTTCGTTTATGGTAGTTGATAATAAAATTGAATATAGTTTTAATTTAAACAATTACTACAACTATAGATTGAATAGATGTATAAACTTTTGAATATTTTTCGAATTTAAGTTTTTTTGATAAGTAACTACAAATTAATACTATTTACTTAGTGTTGTCTCAGTAGCAGAATAAAAATTATTTTATTAGGAAATAACATCAAGACGGGAAGAATTATAAAAGTTAAATTTTACTACTAAATATAATAATCTTACAATTGAATATAGATTTCTTTCAAATACAAAAAATAAATTAATAACCAATTATTTATTTATTTGGCTCTGTGGATAAAAATACACATCATACATCATCCAAGTGAATATTGATCAGTCAATACTGATTTTTTTTGTTAGACTGTAATGATCTTGTTTCTATTCGAAAAAACAAAATCTATTCAATTAAAATTAGAATCAAAATAATGATGTTTATAGCAAAAGAAACTTACAACAATAGAAAATAAATATTGCTACCTGACTATGTATTAAAAGTCATAATAAGTCAGCAAAAATGCGAACGCTAGATCGAGTTGCGGGTCCAGTCCTTATTCCACTAAGGACTAAAAGAGCAAATCTATGATTATGCACACATTGAATATGCATAGTCTTCTAAGAACACGGAAGCAACGTGAGGGCTGGGGAGACGGACCTCAGCAATTGAGTCTCGATCCGTGGCGACAGTGCTGAATAATGGAAGTGCCAGTCACCTGAGCTACACAGCACCTACCTCTCAAACTCATCATGCCAGCGGAAGACTTTACAGTCTCGACAATTTAACTTACATTAGCCCCCAGTCCTCGACGAAATCGCCGACCCACGAGGTCCGCGACTGTGACCACAAAGACTACTGCTGTGCACGCCCTTTAAACTATAAACACAATCAGAAAGTCTTGGGTGTTCGACCGGAATTTAATATGCATCAAAACTACTTTACATGGCCGGAGTATTTCGACTGATGTCAGGGCTCGAACGTAAGTCTCACATTCAAAAGCTCTTGCCGCCACCATATAACCACCGAACTGCTGTACTTGGTAAAGGAGACGTAGTGCAAAGCTAATTTGCTGAGACTGAAGGCTCGATTTTCTCGTGCAACAAAATAATAATTTGTTTCTTTTCGTCATTTATTCCATTGAACAAATTTGGCAGGAGGTAAGTGAAAGGACAGAACAGTTAAATTACGAGGTCGATTTTACAAAGTGTTGGGAGGTAGGGATGCATCGTAAGAGCGACATTTCTCTAACTGTACTATATGACCAGCGATATCTCGCCATTTAAAGCTGAACTGTAGACACGTAAACATAGATTTTACAACTAATCATCCCGCCAAGTTTAAGTTGTTTAACTGTATTCATTTTAAAAATGCAAGGGTTTTAATACAACAGAATTCTCAAAAGCAGGAGTCAGGTATGCGGCGAAAAATTTATGAGTGATAGTGTTTGGGAAAGATGTAGACATTTTAAAAATGGGAATACTGACGTTCAAGATGAAGAGGGGTAAGGAAGCAAGTCTGTTCAAACAGACCTTCAACAGCAATAAGGTTGTGGTAATGGGTTTTTGGGACTCAAATGATGTCATGCTTGTTGAATTTATTGAGCAGAACTATATGATGCAGTATTTTTCTGGCAAACGACGATTGAGAAGAATCATTCAAAACAAAAGAAGATAAATGCTGACTTCTAGAATTGTCTTCATTCATGACAACGCCCGTTCTCTCAGTGCTGCTGTAACCCAACAGTTTCTGGAGCAGTTTAAATGGGATGTTTTTGATCATTCGGTTTGCCGAGTAATCTCATCTCTTCCTTGAATCGAAGAACTAACACATCAATATTAACTCCAGGACTAACTTAGAGATGGCGCTCGTAGTAAACTGGTCTTTCTGAAGTCACTAATATTTGCTTGAAACGTGTCAAAATTTTAAGTCGATCGGACCAGAAACAGCTGAGTTATCGAGGTTGGAGTAAAGTCGTTTTGTAGTTTGTTTAAAAAATGGAAAAAACTGAGTTTCGTGTTCTGATAAAACATTGTTTTTTAATGGGTAAAAACACCGTGCAAGCGAAACAATGGATTGAAAAATGTTACCCGGACTCTTGTCTATCAAAAGCAACGATTTGTCGGTGGTTTGCCGAGTTTAAACGTGGTCGTACCGACACAAATGACGCGGAACGCTCGGGTAGACCCGTGGAAGCCGTTACACCGGAAAATGTGAGTGAAGTGACAAAAATTATAATGAAAGATCGTAAAGTGAAGCTCCGTGAGATTGCTGAGATGACACAGATATCATATGGAAGTGTATTTACTGAAAAAGGTTTTTTGAAGTGAAGTGAAAAAGGTTTTTTCCAAGTGGGTGCCGCGATTGCTTTCGATGGAACAAAAACAGCAACGAGTCGATGATTCAGAAAGCTGTTTATCGCTATTTACTCGCAACAAAAAAGATTTCTTGCGAAAAAAAAAGATTTGGAAAAGCGTTGGAACGATTGTATAACCCTAAAAGGTGATTAACAAAAGGTGTTATGTTGATGAATAAAAAAAAATTTGCAAAAAAATGTTGTTTTCAATGTTAGTCTCGGGAGTTATTGATTGATGAGTTAGCTTAAAGGCCTAAACTTACGGACCAATTAGTTAATTTCCAAACAAAGTGCAGGTCCATCTGACGTTATTGGTGGCAACGTTCTTCGACAAAGGGATCGGAAAGCTGGTCCTCCGATATGACAAATGCTTGAATCTTCACGGTGTCTATGTTGAAAAGTAATCATGTTTGTACATAATTTTTGGTAACAAATTAATCCTGTTCTGTAGTATTGACCTTTTTATGGTCCATCGGAAGTTGAAAAAAACAGCCCTCGAATCTTAATAAAATTGACGTTTTAATCATATGTAAAATGGATTTGTCTTGGATCGGTCGATGTAAAAATGCGCGCAAAGTACATGGCATTATAAAATGTATGCATGTTTGGATTAACCTCACTCTCTACTTTAAAATGAAGCCATTTGATTTTGCAAAGTAAGTTGACTCCTCGGGGCCTTCACAGACGCATAATCTCGAGCGCTCGCATCATTCCCTCGAGCTGGACCTGTCAGGTGTGTCGTCATCACCATCTGATATAAAATTACTTAGTACGTTGTTCATGGCCCATTGCAATGGCTGAAATGCGAATTTTTAGTAAAAAGAATAAATCGAATATCAATTTTCAGTATATTATTTTGAATTTACATGTTTTTTAATCAACATACTTTTTTTCTTCTTTCAATTAAAATTTAATCAAAATATCACAAAACTATTCTTACTGGATCTAATCATTTCAAACCAGGACCAATTGGTTACTTTTAACTTTGCTAAAAACATTACGATAGCTTATTTTTGTTTATTTCATTGAGTTTAGCAAATAATTTCCCGTATTTTTCAAAATGATGGATTTCGCTCTATGATACAATTCCCTTAGAAGAGATTACGATTTAATTGTTAATCACTTGATTAAATGTACGAAAAGTGTAATTTTTTCCTTCGCTTCACAAACGTACATTTGATTGTTGTAGTTCTATATATCTATATATATATAAGCGAAATACCACTGACTGACTCATCACGAGATCTCAAAAACTACATAACAGATTGACTTGAAATTTAGCATAGTTATTCATTTTGCGATGTAGACGCTCACTAAGAACGGATTTTACGGAAGTCTTATCCAAAATGTAATTCGTTAATCTACTCTTATCCGTCGGTTACGTAATTTTGGTGACTTTATCGCCAAAATTGATATGACCGACGCCAAACGGAATATATTTTTTTATATGTGTACTGTGTATTGTCACCAATTAAGTTTACTTGGTGAGATTTGCGCGTGCGAAATGGAAAAATACCAAATAATTTTATATTGAAGCGCTGATGGAGGATTGGCAAGATTTCGGTGAAGGGGCTCTTTATGTGAAATTTCGTACATGTCGAAAATAGGAATCGTACATATTTAGCGATAGAAATCAATGAATTTGGAATCCCACGGTTGGTGAAAGTGTGGTTCAGCTCCAAAACTTAGCGGGATTTTGAAAAATACTAAAATACATAATATTTTACTTGTGTTCTAATATTATATTTAGAGGGAGTACCACATTAATTATATTTAATTATTGCAACGTTTCTATTATCGCGCATTTAGTTTTTTCGCTCCTATCAGTAATCGATGTTTCTACACTGGCTGACGTATCATAGAAAATAATTTTGTTCCTCCTACTTCATTAGAATAATGTAGGCTATTTATGCAAAACGGTTAAATTTTTTGTACTTAGAGTTATTTCGTATGTTTGACGTTTTATTTGCGTGTATTGCATCAAATTTTATACAATAATATCAGTGGCGGAGTGTGTGAGGGAAGGGGGGAGAAGGGGCCATGATCCCGAATGGCACAGATGTGGGGGTGGCCGAGTTAGCTTATCTTGTATATATATATAAAACCTGCAATTTTAGGAATTGTCTTAAAATAATAATATTAATCGTGTAAAACAAATAGTAACAAAACAATGTTTATAGTATGCTTCTAAGTTTAAATCATTTATATTTATTTTCTATTGTAACTGAAGTAAAGAAATTATTTTAAAATAGATGGTCTAACATTTTAAATGTTAGTCAGCATAAAAACATTCCACAACTTAACCTCAACTGTTACCATTTAAAGTTCATTTGTAAAAAATGTATTTCGTAAAAAATAATA
Organism: Nephila pilipes; assembly: GCA_019974015.1. NCBI lineage: Eukaryota > Metazoa > Arthropoda > Arachnida > Araneae > Nephilidae > Nephila > Nephila pilipes. The sequence continues at coordinate 6,609 of BMAW01017575.1, forward strand.
AGAGTTCTTTCAAAATATATGCTTAATAATCTTAATAGAAATATCATAAATGTTTTTTGTTTAAGAAACTATTCGTGTTAAATTTTCTTTGTTAGTGAAATTCGACGTTTTTACTTTGACAGTGTTATACCAATCATTTTTAAAGTTAAATGCATTTATTTAACGATTGTTTAACTTCCTCTTTTTTTGTTATTTGAACTGTCATTTATGTATTAATACTGACACATTTCATTTCTTTTGAAAACTTTGACGATATTCAATTGACAATATCTATAGCATAAACTGTAATTTCTACATGGCATCACAGGTGGTTTTGACAGTTTGAACAATTTGTAACCTCTTTTAGTTTGAATGATTCGCAAAAACTTTTTTCGAAATAAATATAATAACTGGACACTGAATTGGTAATGTATATTGAAAAAAAGTGTCAATAATTTTACAGCGTCTAAGTTCTGAGGAAGTTTACTATAGTTACTATAAACAGTCTCAAGTTTGATACAATTTAGTACCACTTTATCGCTATTTCTTAAAATTTTGGTTAGGTTTTGTTATATTGTACTCTAGTGTCCTTTTTTTTTTTATATATAAATTATAGGTTTTATATTTTAATTTTAAAATTTTAAATTATTTACATGTTTAATATAAATTCTTGAATATTATATAATATTATATTTTCAGCAACATGACTTTTTCACATTTAATACTTTGTAATATATATATATAAAGGCGATTTTAAATTTTGAAACAGCCATGATGAAGGATGTTCTTATAGAACATCCTTCACTATGGCTGAAGGAACAAGATTTCTTTGAGTAAAGTCTGTTCATTTCACATTCAGCGAGAGGGAGAATAAGAACATTATGAAATTTGCGGATGGCACATGCGTCTTTTCGCTTTCATGGGTAAAAATGGAAGAAGAAACTTTCCCAGTTTGGAATTTAAATGCAAGGATTATTCAGATAACGCGATATTAGATTTAGGGGTCTTTAGGTATTTTATCTGGAGACAAGAAGTCTAGTAGAGGTTATCTCTACGGATTTGAAACCATGGGAAACTATTATTCATGTAAATTTATAGCATATGCTCGCATAAATTAGTTCAAATGGATTTCTATCAGAAAATAAGATGAACTTCCAACATGATAGTTAAGTTATAGGAAAATTTAGAAAATTAAATTAAATTTAAGGAAAATCATAACACACACTTTCACACACACACATGCATATATATATATATATATATAGTCAAATAAAATGTAATGTTTGGAATGATTTTGGAAACATACAAAAGAACAGTAGGAGATTATTATCAAAATTTAATGAAAATTGAAATTAAGCTTAAAATGCGTGAGGCTTTTTTTTTCGAACGATGGCGTATTAGTCAGATTTTGTGGTTATTTTAATTATCCACTTCATAGTTAAAGGAGATTCTGCATTTTCAAAACTACACCTAAACTTAATATACTGTATTTAAGCCTCCACATTAATATCTATTTATTTTAATAAGATAAATTCTTAAAAACAAATTACCCCGATTTCTGTTTGTTTTTATTATAAAATTTTAGTGTAAATAAATTTTTTAGCTGAAAAGAGTTTTAAGACGCAAAAATACGAATACTTGATGTTGCATATCATTCCATTTATAATTTGTCAAGCCAAACGTTTTTTTTAAACATAGTATGCAGAAATATTCCGTATCAGTCATGGTAAATATTAAAATTATAGAAAAAACTGTATATTTAAAATTGAGTGCTGAAAAAGAAAATAAATATTTAAATCTTAATTTCATTTCACAGTTTTTAATGACAACATAGAATGTTTCGCAACGTAATATTTTTTTTTTTTTGGGTAAGGACTACACTAATAAAAAATAAATGCGTTGACCTATGTTACGAACCTTTAAAATTATTTATTAAAAAAATCCTTGCCTTTGTAATTGAAAAAAAAAAGACTTTAGCTATTAAAATTTTGAAATATATTTTATTTTAATTATATATTTCATTTTTTATTTCGCCCTCATACACAAAATTTTTCTCAGATTATTATTTTCCTTTTGTAGGAAACTTTTATATTCAACTTCAAAATAAAAAAAAATGACATATGTTTTTCTGGAATGATTTTTTTTGGTTGTTGTTAATTTTGGAAAATTAATTAAAAGTTTCTGACCGACCATAGTTTGATAAAAACATATCATTTTCCATTTCTTATTACTTCTGTAGTGTTGTTAACAGTTCTTGTGTTAAAAAGAAAAGGGAAAAATTAATCAAAATTATGTCAGCATATTGTGATTATGTCCTTATTTTTTGCTTTGCATCCTTCCTTCTTCCTAAGATGAAGAAGATTGTCTAGAAAATGAGTTGCGTAGAACTGAATTCCGCCTTTCTGATTAACGGAACACATAAACGCGAAGAGTCCAGAGAATTTCCAACTAAATGACGTCATCTTCCTAGCAGGTGGTTCGACCGAATTTCTGCGGTTAATATAAAGGACTTCTCTTGGAATAAAAATCTTAATGAAATTCTTCCAGTCGACTTTTAGTACTTATGTGATATTAATGCACACATATTACTCCGAAAAAAATTAAATACGCATCCTACAATTATTAATGTTTGGATATGTAATTGTAATTATTTGGGTGTTTTACGTTTATGCCTTAGGAGTTAAGAATTTGTGTATTTGTTATATTGCACGAACAGCTGAATTTTTTTAGTGCATAATTTTACTGAATTTAAAAAGGATATTTTTTTGCGTTGAAAAAAAAAGTAAATAATCTTATCTTATGCAATGTCTCCTTTCAATCATTTAACTGAGGCATTTTGAACTACGTTAGATTTTTTTTTTTTTAATAATTAGCATACGATACCATTTAATCTTATTCATTGACACAAAAGATAATATTCAGAACTTCTAAGAAATTTGTCAACTGAAGTAAAATAAAAAAAAAGATTGATCGTAATTGGTAATATATACTTACAATGCTTTGCAATCAAATACTGCAAAAAACATTAAGATCTATCTAGTTATCACACACACACTTATATATATATATATATATATATATATATATATATATGTGTGTGTGTGTATATATATATATATATATATATTGAAGCGACTCTCTTCAGCAACAACGCTAGAAGTTAAAACGCCGTACTAACTAGCCAGAATGAGATATCTTTTTTCAGCCTAGTTGGTAAAGGCATAGCAAACAGGTGACTGGTCAACATTTCTTCGGACCCACGGGACTTGGTTCGAAACGATGCTGATATCCAATCCAAATATTCTCACTCCTCCTTCACAGGGGGGTGGAAGAACATCCCCCGATGTTTCGAAGAAAACGACATACGTGATACACACACACACACATATATATATATATTGTTACGCAAATTTCTGGGTGCATGGAAGTAAAATCAAGTCAAACACGGAGGATTGAGGCAAATGATGTTTTATTCGTAAATCTTCACGCAGGTAGGAGAGTTTGTACAATAACAGCTCAAACAGAAAACACTGTTTTGATTAGTGATACAAATTCAGAAATAAAACTGCACTTTTAAGGACACCTACAGTTATATCAACAACGTTCACCTCACCAGCTTATTAGTTTTTATTATGTAGAACCTCTACAGTAATTCTCTGCACTTCCAGGGCAGGCTCCGACGATACACGCTGCTTTTTTGTAAATTCATCCGACATGTTTCCCTTCCAAGTGCCGACAGCTTCCATTCGCTTTCCCGATCAAACTCGGCAACAGAGACTCCAAAGACAGATTCATTCTCTTTTAAGATCCCGGCGTATATATACCTCTTCCGGACAGATATGACGTCACATAAGAAAATTCAGGAAAAGTGTACAACATTCTTCCCACAAAGATATCGATTCAATTCCAGCATCTTTGGGAACTTTCCATTTGTCACCTAAGTCGCAAAGTTTCTTGCCAAATCGCCAAAATAATCATCAGATCCGTCATCAAGGTTATGGAGTCATTGCTTAAACTTGCCTTGGCTGACTCATGATGTCTCTGAAAATGTTTCTTTTCCTTCGCAAAAGAACCAATGCAGGGAATCGCCCTCTCATATTCGTAACAATATGTGTGATACTTATTCGTTTCTTTGGAGCTATTGAATTTAAAACACGTTTTATACTTAAGTCGTAGAACAAAAAAGAAACTTTTAATCAATCATTGACAAATTTATTAGTGTTCACGCTAGAGGAGAGGAAAATAAATCCGAATTAGTGGCAACACGCGTCTACCCTCTCTGATAATTAAGATCTCTGTTTCTTTTTCTAAGGAAGTTTGAATAAGGATTATACAAATCACATGGTAATAAATGTAGGGATCTTTAAGTATTTTATCTGGAGCCTGAGTGTCTGGCAAAGAATATCCCTACTAGTTTAGAGCGTGAGAAATGCTGATTTAAGCTTTTCTTGGGAATCGTGTGACAGCTTAAATTAAAAACATTTAAATGAATAAGATCTCGAAATATAACCATGAACGTAGTGCTATAACAGTTTAAATTTTGAATAAAATAAATATTTTAAATTTAAAGGAAATTATATATATATATATGTGTGTGTGTGTGTGTGTGAAAACAAAATCAAACTAAAATACATATTAAAACCAATAAAA
>BMAW01017576.1:0-19366 GCA_019974015.1 Nephila pilipes
GATGTACTTCCCGTTCAGTTACGTATTACTATTTGCATTCTTAACTAATATTCAATAATCTTTCTTAATAAATTTTGCCACTATATAAAAACGTTGTTTTTAAAAACGTTGGTTTTTATCTCGAATTATTTTCATTATGAGGGAGGTTTAAAAAGACTTGCGTATTTGAAGGCAATTGGTATCATGAAGGTAAATTGTTATTACCATTAGGTGCTGCCATCTGTTAAATGGAACCGAAACAAATTTGACGTTGATTCATGAGTTAGTTTTGATTAGGCAGTCATTTGCTGCCAAATTAAAATTTGACTGGTTCCACTTCGAGTTATTTTGCGACGTCAATTTGCATCGAGTTGTCATCATCGGTGAGACCCAGATTCATCACTGTGCAAAATCAAGCAAAAATGATATCATTGGGTTGCTTCAGGTGAATATTTTCGAAAAAAAAAAAAAAAAAAGCGAAGATGGTTTCATCGGCCAGAAAAGTGATGACGTAGAATTTTAGAGGTGCGAAAGGGGCGTCATGATCACGAATACGAGTAAATGAGACTTGGACAGCTGTGTAGGGAGTCATGATATTTACTGAAAACTAAAATCTGTTAGGGACTTTTTGAACGACCCTCTTAAGTCTTTGGTATGTTACGTAACATTGTACTTATAAAATTAAAATTAAAGTTACGTTACTTATGGCATTCATCTAATATTTAGCAGCATATAAGGATAAAATTACTCTACAACAAATTTTCGAAAATGTGTAGAAATGGGGTTAAGGAAAATCAATAAGGTAAGCTGTCCTACTGTTAATTTCGTAATTTGTAACCGCAGCCTAGTGATGAGAAATACACCTGAGTAATATCATAAACTCTCATTCATTAACACTTTGAGACATAGATTAGTTGAGTGAGAGAAAATTATTGTTGATTAACGTCACCCTGAGAAACAGCGCTAGAGCGATTGACGCCGGACCTCGTCATTTTCAACTTCTGTCAAGATATGAGAACGACACCTGAGCTAACACTTCCCTCTCCGCACCACGCCAACGGAACTTCCATCGGATTTAACGTACATTGGGCCCACTACATAGCAGGTCCTTAAAGGTATCAAGACTCGAACCCCGTAACTTGACGAATACAAAGCGGGGCGCGAGTCCACGATCATAACCACTAGGCTACCCCTGCCTCAGAGATCAGTTGAATCGGTCAGTTTGAAAAGGTGTAACTTCTTCTCACTACTTCCTTCTTCTTAAAATATAAATATTATTCGTTTGAATAATAGTCGCAAATCCAAAGTCCGATGAATAGAATATCACATAGAGATTAAAACCAAATTTGTTCATAACTATAAATATTCAAAATTCAGTCCCTAATCTAATCCATCTGTAGCAAGGATCCCTTTACACGTCTGATCTAGCATTAAAATACAATAAATAATTACTTATCCGATGCGAACCAGTCGGGTTTGAGTTGTTAGAAGAGCATTACATGAGGGTTCGAATACTTTACTCTTTGTTGTTGTTGTTGCAAATACCCTAAAATAGCACAGCTGTATCAAGCCTATTAATCTGTGCACCCTGAAGAAGTCCAAGACCTGCATAGGATTTTCAATAATGTCCTGACAAGAGAGGCTCAGACAAGTACGGAGTGTTACTCTTTGTAGATCTTTTCATGTTCACTTTTAAAGCTTCTTACTCAGCGCACGTAAAATAGCTATCTCATATGAATATAATTTTAGTTCACTATATCTACCACCAGCCATCTAACTCTAATATTAAATTCTTCGTTGCTTATTAATGTAATTCTCTTCAAACCTTTTCACTACATTAATTTTAATTGAATCTCCATAAGTTTCGTTTCACCTATTGCGAGAGATTTTCAATTCAATCAAATTCAGCTAAACTTCCCAAAGTACAGGGTGTCCGGGTTAAAAGTATCCAAAAGTTACGGCTTAGTATTATGGAACTACTCATTAGAATATAATACACTGCTCCTCCTCAGATTGCAAACCCCTCCGAGATTTTTTTGGGTCTAGACCATTCAGGCGAGCATGCATATAACAGTCAGCAATTGGGCAGTAGGCGAAAATACTGTTCTAAGGGTTCCGTTAGTCTGCCCGCCAAGATTTCCGAATTTGATTCCATTAGACGTTTTTGCTTGAGGTTTAGACATATGTCGTACTGTAAAGGATGCATATATCTAAATCTATTGGTATTAAAACTTGGTGAGATGTTATTCCTATTTAAATAATTTTTAAAAGTTTCTAAGGAGTAGTTCCATGCAAATAACCCATAACTTTTGCATATACACTGGCGTTCAATATTAAGAGAATTTTCCGATTTGGTCGATTATCTCTAGAACTACAGGACAGACTTTAACGAAACTTGGTTTGTACTTAGGGTTGATATCATACAAAAAATAACGATTCAACAGTTATAATACATGCGCATGATCGTGCGTAACACTTATCAGATTCACAAAGTATTACACAGAAATTACAGAATAAAACAAAAAAAAAAGTGGGTTGATAGGGGGTATGGTCCCTTCTTACATATATACAGTCCCCGCAAGGTGATTTTATGCTGGAAATAAGAGAGTTTATGAATTCCCTTAGCAATTGGTCCTACTCGTTCAGCAAAGCTATTTTTAGGTCTTGGATGGTTCTCGAAAGGGGCTTGCGAATGGCAGTGGCACTCCCCTGTGCGTCCCAGGCATGCTCTATAGGATTGAAGTCTGGAGATCTACCTGTCAATCCATTCGGCGAACATCCTCCCTTTCCAGAAATTCGTCGACCACATGAGCTCTATGTGGCCTCACGTTGTTATCCATTAAAGGGAAATCATGATCAACTGCACCCGTTAAAAGGCGAACATAGGGATCCAACACCTCATCCCTATACCTCTCAGCAGTCTCAGTGTCTCTTTCAAAGGCATGGAGGTATGTGCGGCCATCCAACATGATGCCTGCAAAGATCATCAAACCTCCGCTGCAGTAATGGTCGATTTCTCTGACATTGTAGGGTAGGTAGCATGTCCCTGGTTCTCTCCATATGAAAGTAGGGCGAGATTCACTGGTTAAACTGAATCGGGACTCATCAGTGAAGAGAACGATCACCCATTGATTCTTGCTCCTATCTGTATGATCTCTGCATCATTTTAAGCGAACTCTGCTGTTCGCAGAACTGAGCGGGGCACTAACAATAGGTCTGTTTGCAAATAGCCCTCTCTCATGAAGTTTTCTGAAAGCTTGAACCCCTTGAAACTCGGGTTATTGTGGCCGCATACAATTCATGAGAGACCTGAGAACCTGTAGCATCCCTGTTACGCCTTGCTATAATTGACAAATGGTGATATTCTCTGACCGTCAAAGCTCTTGAACGACCTTGCTCAGGCTCTTTCTCAGTAGATCTGGTATCCTTAAACTGATTCCATAAGTTGGACACGACTCTGGGCGTTAAAAAGTATTCTCTGCAAATCTGGATTTGAGGTTGGCCTGCTTCTAGTCTATCCACAATTCTCCACCTCATTCCGTCATCTGAACGTTGGTGGTTATTCACTATAACTGTTTGAATTTAATTTAAGTGAATGATGCAAAAAAACACCCAGTTTCATGAAATTCGACAAAATATGCAAATTCTCTTAATTTTGAACACCAGTGTATTTAGTCCATACATCATGTATTAATTGAAGGGGAGAGAGAGAGAGAGAGAGAGAGAACGCGATAAAGCCCACGTATTAAAGAGCCATTTCCAATTCTTTTTAATTCTCGTTTAGGTGGTTTAGCAGTCCTTAACCACAGATCTATGTATACTGTAAGAAAAGGCAACATATTTCGTCCGTTAAAACTTCTCTGGTTGGATCTCATTCCAGCTTTCATTTTCAAACGAGCCATCCAGAGCTCAACAATCATCTCTTCCGTCACGCATGCGCAGACTACTCCTCACTGTCATCAAATACAGGATATAAGGAAGTCTACAGTAAACCAGCCAAATACAAAGACGTACACAATGAAATGGTAAACGAGTGACCCACGACGACTATAAAGGACTATATTACTTCTGATTCCTCTCTCACTTATTATGCATATTGTTTGTAAGTCCAGTAGCGTTCTGCAATGATACACTTGAACCTGCTTTTAGGGGGATAACACCGCAATAAAATATATTTCGAATCTTTATAATTATCTATAAAATATAATAAAATCAAAATATACTCCGTATTAAAATTGTTTGCATGCGGTACATAGGGACCACATATAAAAAAGTCCATAATAGAAAATAAGTCATAACCTCACGATAAAGCTAGAAATTGGTTTTTCAAATAAGACAAAAATTTATTTACACGCGGGAATGTTTTTAAATATTTTACTTGCGTACACATTATATGTACGAAAATTTCACACATATACGAAAATTTCAAAATGTACATATAAAACTTACTTTTCGTTGTAAAGAACATGGGTTTTTTTTTTTTTTTGGACATTTGGTTCAAAATCATTTTCGTCATTTGAAAATATTGCCTCGCATTCGTTCAGAACCGACATTTTTAAAGATACAATGCAATCAGGGATCAGTTTTTGCGACGACAGTTGTTTGGTTAGCCGTGTGTATACATAAAGAAATACAAAATCGAAGCTCATTTTAGAGTTTTAAAGTTCTTTAGAAATTGTATCGATTGCAAGAAAATAGCCTGTCAAAATTTCTGCGAATCGATTTCAAGAAAGGGACATTTTTTTATATACCTCTTTAAAAGAAGGGGCACGTAGTAAATCGCTCGAAAAACTGCACAAAACAAGAGAACATGAAAACAGATTTGACTGTATTTGTTTTTAATTCTGGTTTCGTAAAAATACATGTCTTTGTAAGTTAAAATGATCTTGATCTTTCAAAAGCGCAATTTTATTTTGATAACGGGTCGCTTCCACTAAGGGAAAATATTTTTTCTAGGTATCTTAAGGGACCATAGTAATTACATAGGGATTTTTACATGATATATATTAAGAAAAATTACTGATTTAAATTTTCTGGAAATATTTTGAAAATAAATGGTTTTTATCTTTCTCCTGTATAATTTGTAAAAGGGAAGACGATCCCTTTTCAAAATGATAAATTTAATTTAAAGTAAATATGCTTCTAGTCCTTCATACAATGAGCTTTGCGGAAATCAGAACTAGAATTTATATGACTCAATAATTAGATTCTGTATTAAACGTAGGAAAGAAGCAATGGTTGATACACTCGCTCTCTCTCATACACACACACACATTTACAGCCCATTCTAGAAGTATTCCACAGATATTCCTTTCCATTATAAAAATATTGGCCGAGTGGTTATAATCGTGAACTGGTGACCGACATTGTTTCTGCTGAGTCGTGGGTTCGAGCCCGGATCCCAATAAGGACCCAGCGTATAGAGGGGTGATGCACATTAAACTTGATTGAGGTCCCATGTGATTTCGTTGGCCTGGTGTGCAAGTTTGGAGAGAGAGGTTCCAGCTCTGTTGTCGTCCTCCTCACTTCACAATTTCAAAGTTACAAGATCCATCGCCAATAGCTCTCGTGTTGCTTCTAAATGCGACATTAATAAACAATCAATCAATCAATTCGTTACAAATAATGAGCTAAAGTTAAATGTTTTTAAAAAAATTAACAATATTATGGTCAGTCATTTAATTTAAAATTAAAAAATTAAATAGCCGATACTATTATTTATCAGTCGCACCACGAATAGTTATTAATTAGTTGTTAATTAGCTAATTTTTCTAATTTTCTTCACCTTAATTATTACCTTAGGAACTACACTTATTTTATATATTAATTAGAAACTTAATTATATTCATAAATACAAGTTTTTAATGTTCTCAATAGTATCAGCAAAACATTTTTCTCGAGTTATTTGAGATTGATCTGAAGTTTCATAATAGGAATGGATGATAAATCGAAATAATCTCCTTCTGCAAAAAATTTGAGGAATGAAGCTTATTTTGAAATATTTGTTTTAATGAATATATAATTGCACCTCTTACACTAAAACCAGTTATCTTTGTTTATATTTTTAATTGATATTGAAAAGAGTTTTTAATTAAAACGAAAAATTTATTATTCTTTATTAAAAGTAAGGTAACCGAGACGCCTTCGATAATGAAAAATGCACTTATTTAACGCTGAGTTGAAATCATTCTCCCTTTTTTTAAGTTAAAAGCAATGGAGAAGTCATATTTTTAATGGGCTTTCTTATATTCACATTCTTGGTCAAAACTTTAAAAGCTTTTTTCTCATATTTTAAAAGCACTCATTGAGCTGAAATTGTCTATACGCGATTGTTTTGGATGACAATACGATAATTTAATTATAATTAATAAAAATTAATTGATTAAAACTAATTATACATTTAAATATATGTACATATATGTATCAGAGTCTGCAAACAAAATCATATTTATATTTATAAATAATCGTGTCTGAGCAATTAATAATCAATAGCAATATTTACAGTCTTAAGTCGAGTACTTACCCTTCGGTGCATCTTGCAAAAACATCTACTGCTTTATCGTTTTAAAAAGTTATACTTAACGAATACTGAAAAACATTATATTCTTATACCCTAATTATAATTTCAAAAAATAATTTTAATACATTTTTTAAGATTTTGGATTATTAATTCAAATTTATCAGTATTTTGATACAAATATGGCGCAATGTTTAAAATTTGTCAGCGATTGTTAAAAAAAATAATTTTCGTTTTATCAGAAATAGCCTCGTTTCATAATGTGTAAAATATTAGCACTATATAGATTTTTAAGAAAGTGTACAGCAATCCTAAAAAAAACTCCCAAGTTTTGTGAAAACGTAACTGTAGATATGTTTCTCTATAATGCGTGTGTGACACGTCATTTATATCGAGAATCTCAAAATCCAATTTTCAAACATTCTGGTTTTTTTCAAATTCTCCTAAATTCAAATTCTATTTCTTTTCTTTTCAAATTCCATTCTTTTCTTTTCAAATTCATATACGGAATCATCAGCTTAGTGTCGTGGTCGCGGACCGGTGTTTTTCATCGAGTCGGGGTTTTGAGCCTTGATTCCATTAAAGACCTTGTATTGCATCCAGTGCGATATTAATAAAACCAATCATGAAAAAAAAAAAAAAAAAAAAATTGAAGTATTTTGGTGTCTCAATTATCTTAGTTTTTCTAGCTCAAGCAAATAGAATTTACTGTACGCTTCGTTTCACCTTGTCGGCATTGGGAAAGGCAGATAATGTACCGAACCGCCTGTGAAAAATAGTACCCTGTTTTTGAATTTAAAATAAAGAAAACGCATATAAATTTATATAAAAAAAATGTCATATAATTTCTATGCCATATTATGTGTATAGAATCAAAATGGATTTAAAAAAAAATGATGAAATCTTTTGTTTTTTTAAGAAGTGTAATAAATAAGGTATTAGGATTAAAGATACGTACTTATAATGAAACAAATACATTTTTTGCTCGCATTTTTTCTTTCTTCACCAAATTCGGCGAATTTCGCTGTTTTTTTCTCACCCTCTTTTCCCAGCGTAATCCGAGGTTCCACGGCAACGGCCGTGAATCGTCCATTGTAGTCTTTTTTGTATTGCCAAGTTAGAGCAAAACTGAGTATAATTTCAATTTCTTCTAAGATCATAATGCCAATAATAACTAAACAAATGCAATTCATTTTAATAGAGACTTCGAAAACGGTTTCATTTAATTCTTTCGAAAAGCAACTCTTTCAACTGACTGTTGAAACAATTACTGAAAATAAATCTGATTCGGTTTCATGTTTTTTTGTTGCAGGCATTGTCCAAGTGGATACGCATGTCTTCCTGGAATTGGAGAAAACCCAAACTTCGGTTACACAAATTTCGATTCCTACGGTTGGGCTTTGCTCACCACGTTCCAACTCATCACCCTGGACTTTTGGGAAGACGTCTATAATAAAGTAAGAAAATTTTCAATTGACAAAATAAAAAAAAAAATTAAACACCCCATGAAAATTTAAACTCTGTGAAGTTTCTGAAGTGATGTGAGCCATGGTAATGTAATTTGTCCAAAGGCTAGGCACAAGTATCTTTTTGTACATCAAACTTGTAGTGCTATTATCCGAGAATAAAAGATAAAGTTGGCGCTATTAATGGGAATCAGAGTTTTTTCGCCTCAAAAGAGAAAAAAACAGCTCTTCATTTTTATTGGTCAGTTAACCATTAAGACTATTATTCATTGCTTAACAGATAAGGTTATACAGTTTATCTTCAACAATCAGAGACAATTTTATTCATATTAAAAAGTCTCTGACAGTTTTAGATGTTGTGGGGTTAGCCGTATTTCTTAACTGAAAGCACTGAAAAGCAACCTTGATGATGGTCTACTTTCGCCAATTAATAGCAAAGGAAAATCATTATTTTTTTTTCTCTTGGAACGAATTTTTTTTAAAACTCTTATCGGGAGCGTTTACTACATCTATTATTCTCAAATAAAAATATTTCAGTGCAATAGAATTAGCTTAATAAATGTCGTACCAAAAATAACTAGGAAATTCATCTATATTATTTAAGACTTCAATGACTTGAAATATTGACTCAGTTTTGAGCTATCAATTTATTTTATAGTTTGTGATAATTTATTAGTGCAACATAACCATTTTGTTCTTAAAGCCAGTAATTCTATATTTTAAATAATTAAGTAAGATAATTTCTACTACATGTACACATCTTAAATTTCAGAATAAATAATAAAGAAAAAACCCGTTAAATATAAGTAACATTTCTACTTCACACTGGATGTCTATTCTGTGGGTGTGTTTGCTTCACTTCAGTATCTTTGATACTTTTATAACGAGGATAATTAAAACAAATACATATTTTTGACGACAGATGGCGTTGGTAAAGCAAATTAATGTTACCATTGTGTTTTGCTATCTGTTAAGTCGGCCAAGACAAATTTGGTACACCCTCGTAGGTTAGCCATGATTTGGAAGTTATTTGCTGCCTTATCGAAATTGCAACAATCGGCGTCGAGTTGCAACAATCGATGAAAACCGGATTCATCATTATACACCAGAAACCAAGCAACAATTAGAACGATGGGTTTCTTCTGATGAATCTGCTTCACAGAAAGGAAAGACGATCTCATCGGTCGGAAAAGTAATGGTAACAATTTTTTGAAAGGCACCCTGCTCATGACTTTTTAGAAATCAGAAAAACCACAAATGGAAAATACCACTGAGATTTATATCCTCCTCCATTCCTCATGATCCATTTTCCATTCACCATTGTATTTTTGAACCTTCCCGGTGCTTAAAATCACGTGAACTCTAAATTTGTTTTACGATTTTTGAAACTTTAGAATCTAGTGAGGCACACATATCAGTAAAAATGAGACATTAGAACGGTCCAAAGTATTGAATGGATCGGGTTTTCAATTAAAAGTTACTTTACACGCTGGAGTTATTAATTATGAATCACGTAAATTAGATTCACGGGTTAAATGATTCGCATCAATAATAAAGGTGATCAATTCCAACAGGTAAAGATCGTCAAATGCATGAAGTTTATTTTATAATTTTGTTCATTACTATTAAAAGTGCAGCAGAAATAATAATAAAGTATACATTTTATTAAATAAAATACTATATTAAGTCACAGTTGAATAAAGTGTGATTTTTGATTAAACTACTCTCAGTAAAGATTGATCGAATGTGCTAATCGATTATCGTTTTCTTTCAATTTATTTATTTAGATCAACTCCACCACAGGTCCGACGAGCGTCTTCTTTTTCATGCTAGTAATATTTTTTGGTTCCTTTTATTTGATCAATCTGACCTTGGCCGTCGTTGCCATCGCATACGAAGAAGAGGCTGCGACTACCCTCAGAGTAAGAAAAATGTCACCAGTTTTCTTTTTTTTTTGCGAATGAATTATTTGCCAGTTCACACATTTTAAATAAAAATTGTTCCGTGAAAAGTTTTGTAAAGAATAGATTTAGCCACCAATTTAAAAATATTTATTAAATTATTCTGTTAATTATTAAATTAGAGCAATCGATAATATGATAACCGAATTCAAATTTAATTGATTGCTTGATTGGCTGATGCAGCTACTCACTCACTATTTCACGCGCTCACTTACTCACTCACTCTCACTCACTCGCTCATGAATTTATTTATCAGGAACTGACAAGAAAGGATAGTCAGAAAACAATGTATTTTGAAAAAAGATCGGGTGACAATTTTATTGTTAGCTAAAACAATAGCCCCTTGGGTGACTAATTAATTCTGCATAGCATAGTATTTAAAATACGGCTCCTTTGATCTCTATATTTCGCAAACATAGGCTCTTTACCTATTCATTTTAAAATGAAGTAATTTTTAAAAGTAAGTAGAATTGTTTCAAAGATTCCATAACTAACAATAGATGTCAATGATTTTATAAATTTTGTACTTTTTATTTGTAATATTCAGAGATTGTTTTTTTCCCGATACATTTCCCCCTTGTTTATTTCATTTGATTTTTTTTTATTTTAAACAAATACTTTTCAATAAATTTTATGCATTAGTTTGATTGTAAGAATATCAATTTAGTGTGAAATTTTTAATAAAAAGTAGCGTCAAAGGGCAAAAGGCTTATTATTTTTAATTGAAGATTTAAATCGTATTATTTTTTATCATTTACATATGCTGTAATTCCATCAAATTCTTTAAAAAAAACTGAATTGCATTAGTGCGATAATATACATTTTTTTTCTTTTAATTATATTTATGTGTTCAGAATTAACATTTACTAGTTATTAAAATTATTGATTTAAGATTTCATGGAATACAGAGAAATGGAAGAATAAGAGAAATAAGCTAATATTTTTAAGTACCATTTGGAAATCAAGTTTTATAACATTCAAATGAAAGTAGCGAAAGGACTCGCTGAGCTTACAATTTATATTTAAAATTATGTCGCAATTATATGTGCTTTACTTTTGTTTCACCTTGAGGCATTTAAAACCTTCCCGCTAAACAATCTTTTAAAAGTTTACTTCTTGTTCACGAAATCAGAAATTATGACTTTATATTTCTTTTACTGTAATGCTTATTTCAATAATCAAATTAAAGAATTTGATTTAAACTGATCTAGCTTCTAAAGGTGATTCGAACTTTCTGTCATTCTCAAAAGATGGACACTAATTAAATGCGATGTACCAATAACTGTTCATAAGCTAATGCGAAAAAAAACTGTCAGTTTGAACTTATTAATTAATCGTATATATCAGAGAGTAATTAAATAATGAACTTGTATTTGATTTGTGAAATTGATGAATTCGTACGTTCTTAAACTCAAAGCAATCACTTTGCAAAACAATTTACCTATATCCGCTGTGTTAAAGATTATTTATTTGATTGATTCTTTAGTAATGTCGCAGAAACAATGTGAGGGACGCTGGAGACGTAACTCGTAACAAAGTCTGACAAGGACATCTGAGCAGGAACTTTCTTCTCCAAACCTCCACACCAGGCCATTGGGAGGACTTAGAGCCTCAACAAATTGAACGTGGATCAGCCCCACTACATAGCGGGTTAAAAGAGGCATCAGAGTTAGAGCTCAGGACTCAATGAAAACAACGCGGTCGCGAGTCCGCGGTTACGACCACTAAGCTACTTGCGGCCTTAAGAATAATCAAGTCTGAGAAATATTTTCAATAATTGATAGGTCGTGCAATCATTTCGTGTGCATTTATTGCATTATTATGATTATTTTAATGAAAAGTTTGCCACAACTTTTATTCAAAAAAAATTTTGGATTTAAAATGTAATCTTCAACATTTTAAGACTTTTCACGTGTTTCTCCTTATGAAAATTCAAACAACAGCAACAAAAACAAATCAAAATTTCAAGAAATATTCTCATCAAAATAATAATAATTGTACAGTAAATACACACGCACAAATTCAGAAAATAGTGACTATAGGACTGATCAAATTTTTTAAAAATGTCCCTTAAACTTGGTCATTTTCAATAATACGGAGATAAAGAAAAAAAAAAAAAAAAAAAAAAAACTCACAAATAATAAATGACTTTAGAATCAATCAATTTTTTAAAAAAAGTGTTCCTTAAACTTGGTAATTTTCCAAATTACCGAGAAGGTAAAAAATGCTACGAGAAATGACCCCTTAAATTTAATAAACGGATTTTACCGAATAATCATGTCCTTTGAAAAAGACTAGTGCATTTTAGAAAAATTCACAATTCACTTTCATGAATCAATTGATTTGTATGAATTGGTAATCTTTTACTGTTGAATCGTGCAGGAACAAGACAAGATAAAGCGTCTGAGAGTGAGTTTCCCTTCAAGGATCTATACCACCTTGCTGGCCTTGAAGGCCCAAACGAGAATGTTCCACCCCACTTTCAGCAGACGGTCTCGCCAGCCACAAAGATGGTGCAGTCCCAGGAGGGGAGCAGGATTTCCCACCCCTTCGAGGGCTGTCCCAACAAGAATTCCAGTACCCAGAAGTGACCCCATGGCAGCACCGAGGAACAATTTTCGAAGTGAGTATCAACGCGCAGTTATTAATGGAATCTGATGCATGGTTGGGAAAAGCGTAGGGGAAATTAGTATCGTGATTTTGCGGAAAATAGCAATTTTCCGCAAAAGAAGCAATCTTCCGCATTTCTGGAAGCAATTTTTAAGTATTCTTTAAATATCTAAGTATCTCAATGGGCAGTTACAATATGTATCACGGCACTTAGGAAGAAAAAATTAATGTCATGCAATATTAATATTAGATTGTTTCAGTAAACTTTAAAAAACTTCTTGTTGTTTGTCATGCATTTTGATGTAATACCCGTTTTCAACCGATACAATCAAATTCCTGTGGAATATCGTTTGAAGCAATTAAGAAAATTTTCGATTTTTCATTCAAAGGGTATCTAAGAAACTTACACATATAAAAAATAAACGCACACACTCTTATCATGCAAATTTTTTTCTTTTAATTTGTTTAATTCATTCTTATAACTGCTACAAAGTGTTAATTGTGCAAAACTAAACATTGCCACGTAGCAAGTTTGAACCTTTTTTTTTCTTCCCTGCAGAATAACTATTTTGGTAGGAGAGATAGTTATGAAATCAAGATGAGAATGCATCAGGTAATAATGCTGAATAGGTAATAGTGACTTTGGTGGTAAACTTGGTCACTAAATCTAATTATCTGCCATCAAAACTAGATGCCCTTAGACGAAAGTAGAAGCGTCTAAATCATTCTTGGGAGGAATAATACACACACATGTAAACAAACATACATGTGCACACACACACACACATGTGTGTGTGTGCGCGCGTGAATGTTTGTTTAATGATTCAACTTTAATTTGTAGTAGTTTCACGGAGAAAACAATTTAATTTCCTAATTTTTCCCGTTCTCTCACTTAAGAGCAAAGCGTTTATCTCATTTCCTGATACGAATCCAAATTATCTCTTAATTTATGCGATCACACGCTCATAAAATTTGCTGAAGAAACAGTTCTCATGGTTGAAGAATTGAGGGGATAATCCCTACTAGACTTTTGGAAGTTATGTAAATTCCTCAAAATCCCTTCATCTATATCATGCGACCTATTACGTGTGAAAGGGAAAATTCCCTTGAATAAATAGAAAAGTAAGGAAAAATTCTCTTTCTTCTGGCTTTTTCGCTTCGGTCTTGATGGTCGAAGCCGCGCTGTTCCTTTCCTGAAATTGTGCTCACTGTAACTCTAAACATTTGATGGCATTTATCCTCTCTTTGTAAAGTTGCCTCTCTTTTTCCTAAGAATAAATAAAGTATCGATAGTCAGTTTTATTGAGGCCATTACTGTGAGTCATTGTGTGTATCAATTAGTGTATGTAGAGTATTTGTGGTAATGCGTGATTCTGCTTACGTGATTTGAATTATTGTGTTTATGCGAACTTTGAACTGGTGTTATTATTTACCTATATGCTCGTATGTTAATTACTCTCTGTTAAAAAGAAAATATATTGCATTTCCTAGAGAGTTTCACATTAAAAATTTAGATTTATTTCGAAGGAGCAATTACAGCTCATTAATTGCTGGGATCTTTCCTACACTGTAAAAGCCGAACAATCACGTAACAATATGATTGAAATAATTGGAAATAATATACTATTTTTAGATTTTTAACTTGGTTTGGAAAGCTTCGTAACGTAACAAACTGTAATTCTTAATTCTGTTGTGCTTGGAAAGTAGGGAAGAATACATAAGAAATTTTAGATTTTTGCATGGAATTGTTGCTTTTAATGTAATGCGTTGCAGTCTTATAAGTGATTTATTTAAGAAATAACATTCATTTCTGTGATTTCAGACATTTTGACATAGATAAAGTTCTCTGACTAGCTCAGAAATGTTTTTTTGTATTGTTTTAGACCGAGTCGTGATTCCTGGCGAGACTCTGTTTGAAGAGGAAGAAGACGAAGACAGTCAGCAGTCTCGAGGTCCGAAGACATCGCGTTCGTCTTGCTTGGGCGAAGCACCGGACATCGTCATAAGTACGGGTGGTCAGCTGCCTGTTCTGGGTAGAGTCACGAGGAACCACACCGCTGAAATCCCCAAGAATACAGTAAGCTTTGAGTAATAATGAAAGTTTAGAGCGAACAGTTTCAGCAGCTGGCCAACTAATGACAGCCAAAAACTTCAATCTGACAAATATCTGCATGAATTGTTGATTTTTTGCTACAATCTATACTAGTACTGAAACTCGCGGTTCACTTAACACGTGGTTTAGTAAGCATGGATTCCGACTATCGTGTGTTTATGGGGTCAGACTTAGTTCTTTGACTACATCCTATTCCCCATTTCCGCTGTCATCTTAAATGTTAGTCTAATTATAAAATCTAAATTTCACTTTAAAGACAAAGTATGATTAAAATAATCAGTTATTTTCCAAACAATTTTTTATTAAATCCACAAATAAGGGGGATATTCTTAGAATTTAAAGTCCTTATCCGCGAATACTAACAACTTCGGTAATATATCAAAGAATACGCTTATCAGAATACGATGCGAGAACCTCCTTCAATTGCTAAGATAGCGTTGTATCCTCATATCACCAAATCCTGTTCGCACGCCAAAAGACTTTCGCCGGATACTTCTTATTATTGTAGCCTTATTATTATTATTTAGATATCCAATCTTTTTGTCCCTCTTTCTCACTGCACTTCAATTTATACATGAACTTCGCTTTGTATAATTGAAAGTTGAGTTGTTTGAATAAAGTAGCGTTCAGGAAATGTCCATATAGACCGGCGAAGGGATGTATGCTTCATATCGCTACTGTTTCCTTAGTTATATTTCCTTTCCCAATGCATTGTAAATAGTTAGTATTAATTTTGCCCTTATATTCCAAAATTATACAATACTATAAATAGAAACAGGATGATATAAGAAAAATAATATGTTAATAAGAAATCTGGGAATAAAAAGAACTGAACACAAACTTGAAAAAGATGGAGGGTTATATACGTTTTGTGTTCAGTTTTTGGGAACGTAATATTATTTATATACTTTATGAACATCAGTAGTTAATGTATGTAAGACATATAATATGATTAATAACTTCTAGCTCCATATCCTCGGTTACCAGTGATTTTGTTAGGATTTGATTTTAAAAAAGTTCTGGTATTTATTAGATTTCCCTACTGTTTAGAAATCTTTCGAAAATATTGATTGATCAAACCTTTTTTTTCTACGTCGGCTGAATTTCCTTTTTTCTCAGAAATCTTTCAAAAAACATATTAATTAGATTACAATTTTGCTCCTACTTAATTAGATTTTCTTTTTTTTTATAAATTTCCCCAAAATAGTGAAAACTTTCAAATGTTTGCATATTGCAACGCTTTCTCGGCATTTAAAAGATAGTTTATTTTTGAAAAAATAGTTTGTTTGGGTTCACATTATGTTATTCATTCTAGGGTTAACAGAACTTCAGATATATTTTCGAAATCCCTCTTTTGTCATTACAGTCTTCATCCATCCGTAACGGATATAAAACATATTTTTAAATGAATTCCTTTCCATTTTCGTTACTTGAATTCTGCCTATTTCTGTTGCATTCAAACGTATGTTTAACACAGCCAAAACGTCTGGTAATTTTGAACTACAATCAGATGAGGAAATCACCAGGCTCAACAGGCTTTTCGTTCCCCTAATTTCAAACTACGACATGAAGAGAAGTTTGAAACTCGATAGACAGAACGTACTTCGACCCTTCTAGTCGATTATTATGAACGCCATTAAAATTGTTGCTTTCCAATAACATTCAATATATTTTTACTTGTCTTTCAAATGTATTCTTAAATGAACTTCTAATCTTCTTTTGGTAATCATATGAACTCACACAGCACTCGCTCCATCTACTTTCCTGCCTACACAATAGTACCCATCTGGTACAGCCAATTGAGCCCCTCCCCTATGCGTCCTGCTATCCATTCATAAAAGCCTAACTCAGCAACGTCTGTCCCTGTCAATATTATGGGAAGTCCTGCCTCTTTCCAGTCCATTGTAACATCGAATGGGAAACCAACTTCAGAAATCATCCACCAATGGGATTCCAACCTCTCGTTTCTCCTCGCCAAAAGGCCTCAAAACCACTTAGACTATGTTTCATTACTGAGTCCCTCTAGACAACCGCCTGAAACCAAGTCCATTGCTTAACCAACCAGGTTACCACAACGACTTCACCTTGATAGACAGAGTTCGTTGTGCAAGATGTTTGCAAAAGAATATCTCAACTTTGAAGGCCTACAATTAAAAGACTAAAAAAGTTACGGCCTCTTTAGATACAATTTAAACAACATATTAAAATAAAACTTTAAGGTTGATAAAATTTAAATGTGTATTGTGACCACCAACAGAATTACGAACGATATCCAGTCAATAATGGAACTCATCCCTCACTTTTTTCAGCACGTTCGGTGTAACATTTTGGATAACTGCAATTATTTGCATTATCAATTCGTCACTGTTCACTAGCAGTAGAAGAAATTCAAATCAGGGCTTTATGGGAGCCACTAATTAAAAACGGGATCCTTATCTGCTCTACGACCAATCTATTGTAGCGGTCATTTGTTTTTGAAATACCCACAAACATAAAACTACCAATGTAGTGGTTCCTCATAATGCTGGAAAGAATAAAATAACTTGCGAACTTCTCATTCACTAATTCGTAGAATGGTGAGCTTACTTGTTTTGTTGAGGAGTTGTGCAAAATCCCCTTCAAATTTGGGGGCATTCTTTTATAAATGCTCTGTATATTGCTTTTTCAGCGTCAATAGGCTGTTGAAATTCTGCGCAGTTTTTTAAAAAATATTTAGAATAAACATTCTTATAATATTTTCGTACCTCGATATCAAAAGGGTGAACACAAAATTTCCATCTAGAATATGTTTTAAAAATTCTGTTATACTTAAATTTATTCTTCTTCTGTCAAAACATTCCCCTGGAAATTCAAATCATTAATAGAATCTTAATTTTTTTCCCTGAAAAGCATGTATTCCAACCAATATAAGCATATTTAACGCTCGAGAAATTTTTAAAAAATGTTTATTGTTCTCTCTCTCTGTAGGTCGCGGTAGCCTAGTGGTCAGGGCTTCGGATTCGTGGCTGGCGGTTTTCGTTCAGTCGCGAGTTCGAGCCTTGGCCGCTGAAGACCCGCCTTGTAGCCGAGGCTGAGGCCCGTTAAATCTGTCGGGGCCCAAAGTCCTCCCGTTGGCGTGGTGTGGAGATTAGGAAAGGGGGGAGGTTACAAGTGTCGTCCTCGTCACTTGACAGAGGCTCAAAATTATAAGGACCGTCGCTAATAGCCCTCGTGTTGCTTCTAGTGCGACGTTAATAAAAACTAAAGTAAACTAAATCTCTTTATATATATATATATATATATGTGGCCAGACCATTACACCGCCTCTGCCATAATTGTCGATTTCGTGCACATTGGAGGGTAGGTAGCGGGTCCTTGGCTCTCTCCATAGCATACTTTCATACGGAGAGAGCCTACCTACAGTTTAGGGATACCAGATCCACCGAGAAAAAGATTGAGCAAGGTCGTTCAAGAGCCTAAACGGCCAGAGAAGATCCCCATTTGTCAATTATAGCGAGGCGTAACAGGGATGCTACAGCTTCTCAGGTCTTTCATGAATTGTATGCGGCCACAATAACCCGAGTTTCAAGGGTGACTCCTTTCAGAAAACTTCATGAGAGAGAAATCACCGCTTAAAAAGATGCAGAGATCATACAGATAGGAGCAAGAATCAATGGGTGACCGTTCTCTTCACTGATGAGTCCCGATTCAGCCTAACCAGTGAATCTCGCCATACTTTCATATGGAGAGAACCAGGAACCCGCTACCTCCCCTCCAATGTCTTGATGGTCTGGGTAGGCATCATGACGGATGGCCGCACACATCTCCATGTCTTTGACAGAGGTTCTGTGACTGGTGTGAGGTATAGGGATGAGGTCTTGGAGCCCTATGTTCGCCTTTTTCGAGGTACAGTGGTCCCCGAGTTCATCTTAATGGACGATAACTCGAGGCCACATAGAGCTCTTCTGGCCGACGAATTTCTCGAGAGTAAGGATATTCGCCGAATGGATTGGCCAGCCAGGTCTCCAGACTTCAATCCTATAAAGCATGTCTGGGACGCTCTTGGGAGGGCAACTACAACTCGCAACCCCCTCCGAGAACCATCCAGGAACTGAAAACAGCATTGGTGAATGAGTGGGACCGATTGCCACAGGCACTGATAAACTGCCTTATTTCCAGTATGACATCACGCTGCAAGGCGTATATAGCTGTAAGAGGGGACCATACCCTTATTAACCCGTTTCTTTTGTGTATTCTGCAACTGCTGTTTCAGATCTTCAGACTCCCATGAGGGTTACGCATAAACATGTGTGTCTATTATAACTGTTGAATCTTTATTTTGTTTGTATTATATCAACCTGTGTTATCTCCAAATTTATTGAAATCTATCCAATAGTTCTGGCGATCGCCAGATAAAATATGAAAATTCTCTTAATTTCTTAAACCATTGTATAAATCTAATTAGAGAAAATTTACTAAGAGTAAACATATTTTGAAAGAGAGAGAGAGAGAGAGAGAGAAAATATTTTGTGTGTGTGTGTGTGATAGAGAGAGAGAGGCGGTCGTTGAGTGATTTTTAAACCCATATTTTCCATGGCAACGTGTGCACTGAAGTTGTTTTTTTTTTTCATTATACTTTTTTAACTATTTCAACCAATTTTTAATATTTTTAGAAAAAAATCATTTTTTAAAAAAAAAAAAAAAAAACTGATAATGAATGCACAACGAAATAAAGGTGAAT
>BMAW01017579.1:1061-13309 GCA_019974015.1 Nephila pilipes
ATATTTATGAATGATTTTTTAAGAATTCAGATTAACTTTGGAAATGCAGTTTATTTCGGTAGGCCGCATTATATACATATATATATATATATATATATATATTAGGACAAAGATCCTAATCATCTCAATAATTATAGACTAATATCGCTGACTAGTGTGGTAGGGAAGGTTATGGAGAAAGTAATTGTAAGAAGGCTCAACTATTACCTAGAAACTAGAGGACTACTGGCTGAGGAGCAGTTCAGAACTTTTAGATCTGCCAATCAACATGTAACCCTCTTGAGCCAGTTTGTCAAGGACGCTTTGGATAGCAGACAGGTTTTGTCGGCAGTTTTTATTGACCTCAAGTCTGCTTATGACAATGTATAGTGTGAGAACCTTCTATTTAAGCTTACAAATCTAGGTATTAGGGTAAATCTTTTTAACTGGATTCAAAGCTTCTTGTGTCAACACTCTTGTACTGTATGGTACGGCAATGCAATTTCGAAATCCAAGATCTTAAAAACGGGTCTCCCACAGGGAGCCGTTAATAATTGTTCCCTTATTAACATATATGTTAATGATTTGTTTCTGAAAATAAGGGATACTCATGGCGTCAGATGCCTCATATACGCTGATTATCTGGTTTTCTGGACAGTTTCTAAAGAAGATAAATGCAAGAGCATGTATAGAGACTGAACTGTCTGCTGCTTCGAATGTCCTGGAGGATAATTGTGATATTAATAATATGGAGGTAAATTTAAATAAATCATACTGCCTGACATTTTCACTTATGCATCATTCTTTGGATCTTCATCTTCAGTATAAGGGCACTCAAATCTCTACTTGTGATAATTTTAAATATCTGGGAGTGGCGTTGGGTCGCAAACTAATATGGGAGCCCAATGTGGAGGACATTACGAACCATTTCAAGAAGAGGCTAAGTGCCTTAAAACGCCTTGCCGGGACAAGAAGAATGTGTAATAGAACAATTCTACATCAAACCTGACACGAATTTATTCAACCCCCTTTTGACTTATTACTGTGAACCACTTGTTGTGACAGGGGGAAATGTACTCGAGTCCGTGGAAAGGATCCAAAATCAGGACCTACGCATTGTTACTGGGGCTGAAAAGATGCCCCCAGATAGATGTCAGAAGATCATTAGATCATTAGAGTACCTGGATGTTTTTCCCTTTGGAACGAGGTCAGTCGGAACTTGACCAGAAATCTAGAAATCCAGATGGACTTTCTTCAGGTAATCCTTCAGTTAAGAACATCACTCAGCTTAGTTTTTGAACCAGATCTTCTCGTTCCACCACAAAACCCTATAAAATTGAAAGCCAACGGATTAATCTTGACTTGTGTCAAAGGGTTATTAAATGTAACACAGATTCTTCTATTTTAAGAGCCTTGGCACTTGAAGTATTGCTCACTTAGTACCCCAAACCCGAATGGCTTCGGATTCAAACTTGTGGGCCTCTCCTGGACTTAGGCCCTAACACAGATGCCGGAGTTTTCTCCAAAATATTTTCTTTCTACATCCCTGTGAGGAGAGGTACTGCATTTGACGGAGAAATTGCTGCGATTCGCACAGCCCTATCTTAGTTACATTGCCACCTGGATAAGTTCACAAGAGCTGTTGTTCTCTACTGTTCAAAGGCTGCGTTGTTAGCCATCGTATTTGATGAAAATACCTTAACGAAGGACAATTTGAACTGTAGCCGTTACCGAAAGAACTTGACTTCTTTTGAGAAAACTATTGTCTTCCAGTGGGTTCCTGACCACTGTGGGGTGCCAGGTAACGAGACAGCAGACTATCTGGCTAAAAAGGGTGCTTTGATTAATCAGAATATTTCTCGTCCTTTGTCTCTCTGTACAATTAAAAGCCTTATTAAAAAATTTATCAAAGTCCATGCTCAGGAGGACTTTTCCAATCATCTATCTCACAAGGCTTCGAAGAATGCTGTCTCCAATTTCAGTAATGGCCCAAGACATAGAGCGGTCGCTGAATTCCGCCTAGCCACTGGACAGGATTGCTTACGAAAAATCTTTACAGAATCAAAATTGCTCCGTCATCGGCTTGTACTCTGCGCAAATCTGATGAGGACATGGACTCTGCTCATTCGCTCCATTGCCCTTTTCCTCTTTCAACGTTACTGGGAGGTTAGAGACATGTTAGATCAATGAACGTTGTTGCAGCATTTCTTGTTCTTTTTCTTTTGCTTTAACTGTTTATAATCAGCCATTTAAATAATATATATATAACACATCAATCAATAACTCCCGAGACTAACCCAGAGATGGCGCTCGTAGTAAACCAGTAACCAGATCTTTCTAGAGTACTAACCTTTGCTTGAAACGTGTCAAAATTTTAAGTCGATCGGACCAGAAACAGCTGAGTTATCGAGGTTGGAGTAAAGTCGTTTTGTAGTTTGTTTAAAAAATGGAAAAAACCGAGTTTCGTGTTCTGATAAAACATTGTTTTTTAATGGGTAAAAACACCGTGCAAGCGAAACAATGGATTGAAAAATGTTACCCGGACTCTTGTCCATCAAAAGCAACGATTTGTCGGTGGTTTGCCGAGTTTAAACGTGGTCGTACCGACACAAATGACGCGGAACGCTCGGGTAGACCTGTGGAAGCCGTTACACCGGAAAATGTGAGTGAAGTGACAAAAATTAGAATGAAAGATCGTAAAGTGAAGCTCCGTGAGATTGCTGAGATGACACAGATATCATATGGAAGTGTATTTACTATCCTTCATGAAAAATTGAGCATGAAAAAGGTTTTTTCCAAGTGGGTGCCGCGATTGCTTTCGATGGAACAAAAACAGCAACGAGTCGATGATTCAGAAAGCTGTTTATCGCTATTTACTCGCAACAAAAAAGATTTCTTGCGGGAAAAAAAGAAAAAAAAAAGATTTGGAAAAGCGTTGGAACGATTGTATCACCCTAAAAGGTGATTAACAAAAGGTGTTATGTTGATGAATAAAAAAAAATTTGCAGAAAAAATGTTGTTTTCAATTTTAGACTCCGGAGTTATTGATCGATGTGTTACATTGTATCACACAAAATAAAACAAACACAAACATATAAAATGTTTTCGCAAAAACTCTTTTTCAAAACTCGACACCAAAATGGTTCATTCAGAACCGATTGAAATGCCACTTGTAATCATCTGCGTCACGGTTGGCACATTGGCCACAGTTTGGCACCCCTGGATTTGGGGATCATGTGCTGGATTACTTAGAGTAAACGATTAATTTCCAAAACGTTTCACAATTGTATATACCTATCGACTGTTTTCTCAAAATCATAATAATATCGCAAAATGATGTTTGGTCTGGAGATGTGCTGTGAATATCGGAGAACTTTCGCTGTCAATGGATTTTTTTAAGTAAGTACCTAACACTTTTAATTGGTGTTTATAAGATCTAAAAAAAATTTTCTTAGTAGTCTTTATTTAAAAAAATCTTTTGATACATTTTTTTTATATTTCTATTCAATTAAATATTTTCTGATTAATAATATTAGCTTGAAAATATTACAAGTTTTTATAATGTCTTGAGTGTTCGAACACCGCATGACAAACAGTTCGGTAGTTAAAAATCATTATCTAGTATCGACCTCTTAACGCTTTCCGATTTTGAGATCGAAAATGTTGTATTTTAGAAGTATAATACACACAAACACACACACAGATATATATATATATGTGTGTGTGTGTGTGTGTGTGTGTTTGTATATATATATATATATATATATATATATATATATATATGTATGTATGTATGTATGTATGTATATGCGTATATATATATATGTGTGTGTGTATGCATGCATATGTATGTATGTATATTTAAATTCCAGAGTTGAAAAAAATTATTTACTGATCACACATACACTGTAAGCATCTTTGAAAAGAGTTCTGGAGAAATTTTTTAATGCCAAATGCATTTGAAACAATCATTTACCATTAACTGATCCATTTTAATACCCAATTTTACCCTCTCCCCCACACAAAAAAATAAGCGCTGTGAAAGGGAAGAATTCTTTTTAGAAGTTAATAAACTATATTAATTGAGTTAATTAATTTATCCTTCAATTTTGCAGCTGCGATGAGAATTGCGAAAATGTTTAAGGGTGTCGACTGTGCAATATATTAACACAGATATTTCGAGTCCTTTATTAATGAATGTTAACAGTCATTTGACGTAAAGGAGGAGGATCCATTATTATTTGAGTTTAAAAAAAGGTATGAAGACACCCACTAACGTGTTTTGTTCTTCATTATTTTTCATGCGGCCTGTGTCAAAAAATGTTACTTTTCTTACGGTGAACTTTATTTCGAATTCATTTTTAAGTTCTACAATCACGATCTTTTACAAATTAAGTTTTTGCGTACTTCACGTTGCTCAGGAAGTTGTTGCTGCTCGAAGGTTCTGCTTTAGGTAGAATGGAGCCAGAATAAACGCGACACTAATTCGTAGGGCAGTTTTAGTTTGACAGCCAATTTCTGCTAAATCAAGATTTGACTGACGCCGCGTCGAGGAGTCATGGTCATTTTGCGTATAGTTGTCACCGTCAATGAGACCTACATTCAACCTTATACATTACATCCCAAGTGAGGATAAAAAGAATTGATTGCTGTCGGTGAATCTGTTGCGAAGATGGCGAAGACAATTTCATTGGCAGGAAAGCTGAAGTGGTGATTTTCTGGAATACATCGTCATACTCTTGACCTTCTTTAAAAAAAAAAAAATGAAGAAACGATCAGTTACCTTACTCCCATCCCTAACGCGGTTACTTTTACACATTCGTGTGTTTGTGTGACTATAAAGTAAACTAATAATTTTAAAAGTAAAATTCTAAGTTGAATGAGAAAAATAATGATATATTAATATGTTCATAATTCTTCATTTTACTTGATCCAAAATATCTTCATTACTAAAAGTATCAAGTTTTTGTGATGAACGTATAGCATATTTCTTTGAGCTTTTAAAAATGTTTTTCATTTTTTTTTTTTTATATTTTGCGTGACTCAATTTATTACAGATCCATTCATATTATTAATAGTTGGTTTGAAAATTAATAAAACTTAAAAGAAATTCATCATGCAGCAGTTACTGCAATTTATTCAGATTATAATCAATAGGCGTAAAAAATCAGTTTTAGTTTCACATCGCTTTTTCAGTTTCTTACAATAAATTTCATTTCGAAATTATTGAATAATTCTTCAAATATAAATATGAGGATTTACATTCAATAATATAAAGTAACAAAAGACAAAACTAATTTACAAATTTAATCTTTTATTGTTTTAAACAAATAATAACATGAATTCTAATTATTCCATGGAGGAAAAGCTCTATGAATATTAATATTGTCATAGTAATTATTTCCATAGTAATGATAATTGTTAATTCGTCCACTAAAAAATATTATTACCTAAGGTATATGCATACAGTTATTAAAAGCAAAAATATCTAGGTCGCAACTTGATGTTACAATCGTTTATTTACAGTTTTGGGGAACTGAAGCCTATGATTGGATTTCTGTAGAATGAACTGTTTCATTTTTGATATTTGAGATTTATGACCACTAAAAGTATCAAGATAATTTTGAACAGTATGCTAGTCAATGTACGTCCTGATGCCAATATAACTAATTCTGAGTCAAGTTCCATATTGACACAACTCACAACATTAAAATGAGAATACATCTTTAAAATTATGTTTTAGTAAGTATGTTTAATTTTACTTTTTAACATTAATCACTTAAAATCATTATATTCTCAAAGATATTTTAAACATAATAAAAAAAAATTCATAAATTTTTTTTGAGAAACAATTTTTAAAATACACGATCCAAACCATTAACAAAAAATGACTGTGATTCATCTTTAACTTAGTATCCAACTTGTCAATCCTATTTCTATTTTATGATCAAATTTTCGGTATTTGAGATTTTAAATTTTCTGCATTTCTATTTCAAAATATTTTTTTTTTTTTTTCATTGTTAGATCTGATACAGATCAAACAAGAAAATATATGTTTTACTCTTGAAAAATCGTGCCATTGTAATTTAAGGTTATGCTTATATGCTATGAATGGCAAGTAACTCTTTTTGAGAGAACGATTTCAAAACGTCTTATGAAGCTTTCAATGGCATCTCCTTTAGACAAACTTCTTCAGTACTAGACCTGAATTCCTTTGAATAAAATGAATGGAAAGTTCAATTCTGAATTGCAGATCAGAATTAACTCCAATCTAATGTAAAAAAATCCAAATATCGCTTTCTGAATGTGTCAAAAAA
This sequence comes from Nephila pilipes, assembly GCA_019974015.1. Lineage (NCBI taxonomy): Eukaryota > Metazoa > Arthropoda > Arachnida > Araneae > Nephilidae > Nephila > Nephila pilipes. The sequence continues at coordinate 7,358 of BMAW01017579.1, forward strand.
AAAGCCGATGTCCAATAATTGAGCTGTTTTATGGCGTTAACTGAAGATCAGTTCCTGAAATGAATGGAACAAAACGAAAATGTTGTTCACAATATAATTTACTTCTCAGTAACTTTTATTATTTCTATCTCTTTGAACGTAAATTTTACCTTGTTTTAATAATCAAAGCATCTTTTCGGATCTCGTTTATAAGCTATAAAATCATGCACGAGAAAGGTATAATTACGAAAGAGAAAATACCATTCTTAGATTTCTGCGAAACTTTCGGATTTTTTTCTTTTTTTTTTTTTTGAAATTCTCCTAATATATATATATATATATTTTGTTAAAGATACGCAAAAGGGAGAGTTGTGTGTAATTTAATAATGTTATTCATATTTTATGAACAATTATCTGATCATATAACTCCTCATCACATGTGAACAATTATCTCTTGATCATCGTAATTTAAAACCCAAAGAATAGCAGCGGCTGGTCAATAATTAGCTTATATCGTCGAAGTAGAAGTGCGTTCTTTGTTCAACACACTGTACGATCAAATTTAGTGGATGCTATTACTTTTTTGAATGATTCTGAGACGCACGTAACGTATTTCGAATAAAATTCAGAGGCCTAAAGATCTTTTCTTTCTTTCTTTCTTTCTTTTCTTTTTTTCCTGCTCTCAAAATGTTAAGGACCTGAAAATATAATCTTAAAATAATAATAATAAAAAAAATTGAGTTATGCAACTTCAGTAGCCCACAAGAAGCCAAGAAAAAGAAATTAACTCAAAAGTGAGCTTTCAGAAGCACATATACACAGAAACTTGTAATTTATGATTAATATTTAATATAATACTTAATTTGATAACATATTTTTAAAATTATTCTGATACTTTTATTAATTATGATAAATAAATAAGTCTAGATAAAGCCAGTCTAGATAAAGATTGGATGCAGTGTACATAATATCACCAAGTTCGCTTTGTAGTTTGGTGTTGATCCGACATACCACTTACTATGTATATAGTTTCCAAATATGAAGAAAAAACACCTATCAAAAACATAAATAACTAAAAATAAAAGTGAGCCAACTTTGGTGAATACTACATATGTTCCTTAATCAATTTTCAAATTAATTATTCTACAACTCATCACACATTTTGAAAAAATTTTGCAGTTTGATTTATTTTGAAATATACCTGTTTTAAATTAACAGTTAATTTAAAATAGGTCTCGCTAGCCCATGGGTCGCATTTCAGCTTGTGACCCGTGCAGCTGGGTTATCTAAATAAACATTTAAACATTTACTGTACACAAAAGTACCAAAGAAAATTACATCATAAATCGTTAGAATCATATCCCATTACTATGGGAATATCTCAGAACATTAATTCAACAATCGTTACAATTTTCTTTTATATTGTTGCTCAGAATCAATTACAAAGTTGAGCTCATTTTAAAAAGCACGGGGGTGAAGCGTCTGGTGTAAATGAGCAATACTCTACGTACACGCATCCAGCACACCTACTGAAAAGCGCAGATATGCATGAATAGACGCGGAGATCATGCGAAATAGCAGAGGCTAGTCAGTCAGCTGCAAATCTTAAGATATTCGACTCAAAAGTGTATGGTTCCAGATAATCTGATTGTTCAGTGTCTTGATTGCTAATAATTTAGAACCAACATTGGTTTGTAGCTTATGTTCAGTTTTTTTATATTTCGTACAAATACATTTAATTCATATAACTTTCCTTAATTCATTGCTGAAATGTTCTCAATTTTTCTAATGGGGTTCGGGAGGAAAGAAAGTAGTAGTTTCGAAAGGTGAAAGTCGTAGTTTTCAAAGTGAGCATTTTATTTTCATATAAGAGCCAAAATGAAAAAGGCGATTATATATATATATATATATATATATATATATATATATATATATATATATTATTTAAATGGCAGATTATAAACAGTTATAGCAAAAAAAACTGTTGCAAACAAACAAAGCAAAACAAAAGAAAGAAAAAACTGTTGCAATACAATTACAAAGGAAACAAAACACAAAAAAGAACCAGAAATGCTGCAACAGCGTTCATTGATCCAACATGTCTCTAGCCTCCCAGTAATGTTCAGAAAAAAAAGGCTTTCGAAGCGCAGGGCAGTGGAGCGAATGAGTGGAGTCCATGTCCTCACTAAAGTTTCCGATGACAGAACAATTTTGATTCTGTAAAGATGTTTTCGTAAGCAATCATGTCCGGTGGCTAGGCGGAATTCAGCGACCGCTCTATGTCTTGGGCCCTTACTGAAATTGGAGACAGCATTCTTCCAAGCCTTGTTCGATAAGCGATTGGAAAATTCCTCATGAACATGGGCTTTGATAGATTTTTTAATAAGGCTTTTAACTATACAGACAGGCAAAGGACGAGAAACATTCTATTTAATCAAAGCACCCCTTTTAGCCAGATAATCTTCTGTCTCGTTACCTGGGATTCCACTGGAAGACCATAGTTTCCTCAAAAGTAGTCAGGTTTCCTCGGTAACAGCTACAGTCTAAAATGTTCTTCGTTAAGGTATGTTCATTAGATACGATGGCTAACAACGCAGCCTTTGAACCGTAGAGGACAACAGCTCTTGTGAACTTATCCAGGTGGCAGTGTAACTGGGATAGGGCTGTGCGAATCGTAGCAATTTCTCCGTCAAATGCAGTACCTCTCCCCACAGGGATGTAGAAAGAAAATATTTTGGAGAAAACTCCGGCACCTGTATTAGGGCCAAAGTCCATGAGAGGCCCACAAGTTTGAATCCGAAGCCATTCGGGTTTGGGGTGACAGCCATACTAAGTGAGCCATACTTCAAGTGTCAAGGCTCTTAAAATAGAAGAATGTGTGTTACATTTAGTAACCCTTTGACACAAGTCAAGATCAATCCGGTGGCTTTCAATTTTATAGGGTTTTGTGGTGGAACGAGGAAAGGGGGCCGTACCTTACTGTACAAGAGTGTTGACACAAGAAGCTTCGAATCCAGTTAAAAAGATTTACCCTAATACCTAGATTTGTAAGCTTAAATAGGAGGCTCTCACACCATACATTGTCATAAGCAGACTTGAGATCAATAAAAACTGCCGACAAAACCTGTCTGCTATCCAAAGCGTCCTTGACAAACTGGCTCAAGAGGGTTACATGCTGATTGGCAGATCTAAAAGTTCTGAACTCCGCCTGCTCCTCAGCCAGTAGTCCTCTAGTTTCTAGGTAATAGTTGAGCCTTCTTACAATTACTTTCTCCATAACCTTCCCTACCACAGTAGTCAGCGATATTAGTCTATAATTATTGAGATGATTAGGATCTTTGTCCTAATATATATATATATATATATATATATATATATATATATATATATATACATATATATAACAGGTCAATTGAAAAGTCCCCGGTCTGACACATAGATGGCGCTACTAGAATTAAATCCATATGTTTTTTAGTTAGCCCTAACCCTCAAAAGATGCGTGTATAAATTTGACAGCTGTCGGATCATTAGTTTGTGAATTATAGCATTTTGAGTGAAGCAACTTTTGTTATTGTGAAAAAAAAATGGATAAAAAGGAATTTCGCATGTTGATAAATATTGCTTTTTAAAGGGAAAAAATACAGTTGAAGCAAAAACTTGGCTTGATGCCGAGTTTCCGGACACTGCCCCAGGAAAATCAACCATCAAGGATTGGTATCCTAAGTTTAGACGTGGTGAAATGAGCACCGAAGACGGTGAACGCAGTGGACGCCCAAAAGAGGTTGTTACCCACGAAAACATTAAAAAAATCCACAAAATGATTTTGAATGACCTTAAATTGAAATTGAATGAAATAACAGACACTCTAAAGATATCAACTGAACATGTACATCATATCATTCACGAATATTTGGGTATGAGAAAGCTCTGTGCAAAGTAGGTGCCGAGCGTGCTCACTTTTGACCAAAAACAACGACGAGTTGATGATTCGGAGCAGTGTTTGAAGATGATCAAGCGTAATAAACGCGAGTTTTTGCGTCGATATGTGACAATGGATGAAACATGGCTCCATCATTTCACTCCGAAGTCCAATCGACTGTCATCCGAGTGGACTGCACACGATGAACCCGCTCCAAAGCGTGGGAAAACGCAACAGTCGGCTGGCAGGGTTATGGCGTCTGTATTTTGGGATGCGCATGGAATAATTTTCATTGACTACCTTGAAAAAGGAAGGACCATCAACAACGACTATTACATAGTGTTATTGGACCATTTGAAGGACGAAATCGCCGAAAAACGTCCGCATTTGAAGAAAAAGAAAGTGCTGCTTCACCAAGACAATGCACTGTGTCACAAGTCAGTGAAAACGATGGCAAAAATCCATGAATTGGGCTTCGAATTGCTTCCTCATCCACCGTATTCTCTAGATCTGGCCCCCAGCGACTGTTTCCTGTTCTCAGATCGCAAAAGAATGCTCGCTGGGAGGAAATTTTCTTCGAATGAAGAGGTGATCGCCGAAACTGAGGCCTATTTTGAAGCAAAGGGCAAATCGTACTACAAAAATGGTATCGAAAAGTTGGAGGGCCACTATAATCAGTATATCACCCTTGAAGGGAATTATGTTGAATAAAAAAAACTAATTTTGCCAAAAAAAATGTGTTTTACTATGGTAGGCCAGGGACTTTTCAATTGACCTGTTATATATACATATACATATATATATATATACACACATATATATATAATATATATATATAATATATACATATATATATATATATATATATATACATATATATATACATATACATATATACATATACATATACATATATACATATATATATATATATATATATATATATATATATATATATATATATAATGCAGCCTACCGAAATAAACTGCATTTCCAAAGTTAATCTAAATTCTTAAAAATTCCTTCATAAATATGTAAACCCATTGCAAAAATAAATAAAAAAAAACACGTCGAAACTATGATTAATTAAACTGTGTAAAAATACTTAATGATAATAAGTTGTTAGAATTTCAAAACTTCATAAAAAATGAAAGATTTCGCATATTTAACGCAGTTTTTAAAATGTTATTTTCCGGGAGATTATCTATTATTATTCGGAGAAAAAAATAATTTTATCATTAATCAGTGCTGCAGTTACGAATCAGGATTCCGTAGGAAGTTCTGCAATCTATTGTTTACAAGCATATCACTGCACGTAAGTATAATCTATAGGTGGCCTTCCTCACCACTAATGGCATTTTACAAGCAAGCGACAACATCGTTAACTGCATCAGTCGGATATACGGATGGATGCGGAATATTTAATTCCGAAATTGTTCTTTTAAATACATCAAAAAATAGGTTATCGTGGTTCACTTGAGACTTAAAGTAACCCTAGAATCAAAAATCAGGAGGTATTGAGTCCGGTGATTGAGGCAGCCATTCATTTGTACACTGAGGGTTTACCTATGGAAAATAATTTTAAAGAAATTTTCAGGATGGTTTTACCTTGATGGTGGTTATTTCTTTGAAGACTAGTGCTCATTAGTAATCTTTCTCTATTCTTATGAATAATCTTTTTGAATATTTTTTCTTTTTCGTGAGTTAAAACACCTTTTACATTTAGAAACGATTTCAATGAAATCTAGGATTGCTCTGATACTGGTTATTGTCCATTCTGCCTTTTAGAAGAATCTCAGTTTGCAAATTTTCAGTGATTTGCGAGCAAAGCCCTTTAAAATCAAAAATTTAAACACTTTCTTTTCTACTAAAAAAATTCTTCTTCGATACAATAACTTCTTCCCAAACCGCTTTAAAATATACAAATTTGTTTAATTTTTATGACCTTTTGAAATACTTATGAAGGAATGAGGCACTAAACACACGTGTTGGTGGGTTGTGCAAAAGCAAACAAAATCTGCCACCAGCATTGAAAATTAAAACAACATACGAGT
>BMAW01017591.1:0-14527 GCA_019974015.1 Nephila pilipes
TGAGAGAAAGCCTTATTGCATAATTCACAAGTGTAAGGCTTTTCTTTTGTATGAATACGCAAATGGATTTTTAAAGGACCATTCTGAGGGAAAGCCTTACGGCATATTTCACAACTGTAAGGTTTTTCTTTTGTATGAATAAACATATGGGTTTTTAAAGGACCATTTTGAGAGAATGCTTTATTGCATATTTCGATATTGTATGGCTTTTCTTTGGTATGAATACGCAAATGTGTTTTTAAAGAAGAAATCTGAGAGAAAGCCTTACAGCATATATCACAAATGTAAGGCTTTTCTTTTGTATGAATACGCAAATGTCTTTTTAAATTACTATTCTGAGAGAAAGACTTGTTGCAAATTTCACAAGTGTAAGACTTTTCTTTGGTATGAGTACGCAAATGGGATTTTAAATGATCATTCCGAGAGAAAGCCTTATTGCATATATCACAAATGTAAGGCTTTTCTTTTGTATGAATACGTAAATGTTTTTTTAAATTGCCATTATTCGAGAAACCAGCCTTGCAAAAATCACAAACATAAGGTTTATCTTTCGAATGATTTCGTAAATGGATATTTAATTTACCTTTTATAGAAAATGATTTGCTGCAAATTTCGCAAGAGTAAGGTTTAAACTGTGCGTGAACACGCTGATGTTGTGTTAAATATTGCTTCCGGTAAAATGATTTATTGCAGACAGAACAAACATAAGTTTTTTCTCCTGTATGATTTATTAAATGCTTCTCTAAGGCTTTCTTGTGGGAAAATACCTTTTGGCACAATTCGCATTGATGAATTGTTTCCGTATTGCGATTAATTAAATGTGTCTTCATTCTTTCTTGGCTAGTAATATTTCTACTCAAATCTTGCTCAGATTTAATATGAATCTTTGAATGTTTATGAAAGGATATCTTCGATTTGCATTCCTTATGACAGATATTACACAAAAAAGACTTACCAGTCATATCCATTAGTTTCCGAAAATGACTAAATTTTCAATATATGATTCCTCCAAAAATATTAAAAAAAAAATTTTTGTTTCCAGAATTGCCCAATGTCAGTAGAAATTGAAATCATATAGGATTCAACCGCTTTAATAAAAACAAGGAAAATAATTGATTGATTGGATTTTTAGAATATTTAGAAGCAAAGGCTATTATCCCTAACTTCAGCATTAATAAAATTTTGCTTTTCCCTTCCGTAGGAATTGGTTGGAATAAATAAATAAATTGACTACTTTTCTTTATTGGAGGTACAAATAATTTCTTATACGTTTGATGAGTTATTATCGAAAGTATATTAATTTGGTACTTTGAAAATACCTGGATCAAAAATGGCTAAGCATAACCAGACCTAAAAATGGGTCAAATATGCTTTCTTGGAGGACATTTGAAAAGAAAGAAGGACCACTTTTGCAGGCACTGTGGAATGTTAAGGAAAATTTCAAAATACATGAAATTCGTTGCGTAGCATAATCTTCATTGTTTTCTGATTCAAGAAAGTATTCTATAACTTGATTAATAACAAAAAACAATTTTTTATCAAGAAAATAAAATTAATATCTCTTCTTCTTTTACATTGGATAAGATCCCTACGTACTGCTAAAGTAAATTTCTAAATACACAATTCATTGGTCATAGAGCATAGAGGTCATTATCATGGATTTACAGCCCTCGTTTTTCGAAAAATGGAGGTTTCGATCTATCAAGCCTCTAAAGACCCACAATTGAATTGAAGAAATTGAAGAAAAGACAAAAATTATTTAACCAGAAGGAGGATCGTAAATAGAGTAGGATCGCTAGAGTAACCCTGATAAACACGGGGTTGGGTCACCTCAAAGATAGTAAACCTCAAAGGAAAGAAAAAGTTCACTAAGGTGCATTGGGGTGAATCTGCCATGGCTACAAGTACTTCCTTCGTGTGGCGTGGAAATTTGGAGAGAGAAGTGCCTATTCAGGTGTCATCTTTGTCACGACCGAGGTTCAAAATTACGAGGTCTGTTGCCAAAAGCCTTTTTGTTCCTCCTCGGTTCGACTTTAATAAACAATCACATATTTCAAAGTCTAAGATGTGGTAAATAGATGCGAATTCAAACGAATTTTATATGCGACTGTATATCGTCAAGTTTTAAATTACTGAGAAGTAACAGATACATCTCAGTAATAAAATTTCTGCTTGTTCAGGCATACTTCTGTACTTAAGTTTATGAATTACAGTTTTCATGGTGATTTGTTTGGTTCAACATATCGCCATGAACGCTAAATTAGTGTAATATATAGTATGAAGAAGATAAAGAATCCAAGTGCTGATTTCTACTATAACGGTCTTCGAAAAGTCCACATACGTTGAAAGAAATATATAACTCTAGAGTGTAAGGATGAAGAATACTAAGAAAAAAGTAAAAAAGTTCTATGTAAAGTTTTATAAGAAAACAAAAATAATTACCCCAGGTGCGCCAATTTATAATTATTATTAAATTATTCTTTCAAATATAAGAACCAAAATAAAAAAATGAGATATTGATTAATGGCAAACGGTGCCTGCTCAGGTGTCGTTCTCGTCGCTTGACCAGCTACAAAATTACAAGGCCCGTGGCCAATTACACGCAGTACTTCGCGTACTCCTATGTTAATAAAACCAAATAAATCAATGAACAAGAAAAAAAATAAGCTTCGTCAAAAATTTCTTCATTGTTTTTCAGATACCGAGAGGCTTTAAATTAAAAATACAGCTAAGATCAAAGACTTCAGAACGGGTGGGGGAGGAGTGGATTGATTCATTGCTTGTTCACGCTTCTCTCAGAAACAACACGAAGGTTATATGCAAACTCTACTAGGCAAAGGAACTGAACTCTCCAACAAGACCTTGTAATTTTAAGCCTCGATCAAGTGAGGAATACAATCTGAAAGATTTCTCACTTCATCGATGGGATCGATTATTATCAAGGAAGCAAAATTAATATTTTTTTCTTGTACTTTGGATAACAAGCGTATGTAATGCTAAACTAATCTAAATGAATACGCAGTTCATAGGTCGTAGAGCTTAGTGGTCATGGTCACAGACTTTCAGCCGGCGGTTTTCTTCCCGCAGTGTGTTCGAACTTTCTTGCCACTTAAAACCCTTTATGTAATTGAGCTGATGCACTTAAAATCTGTCATGGCTAGAAGTACTCCCTCGGTGTGGCATGGAAGTTTGGAGAGAGAAGTGCCTATTCACGTGTCCTCTTCGTCACGACCAAGGTTTAAATTTACGCGGTCCTTCGCCAAAGACCTCTTGTTTCTTCTCAGTTCCATGTTAATGGAAGTTTGGAGAGAGAAGTGCCTATTTTGCTGTCATTTTTGTCACTGTCGAGTTTAAAATTACAAAGTTCTTCTACAAAAGCTCTCTTGTTGCTTCTCAGTTCGACGTTAATAAACAATCACATGTTTCATAGTCTAAGATATAGCCCATAGATGTGAATTCAAACAAACTTTATATGCGACTGTACATCGTAAAGTTTTAAATTAATGAGAAGCAACAGATACATCTCGATAAAAAAAAAATTTCTGCTTTTTCAGTCATACTTATCTACGTAATGTTATAAATTACAGCTATTTATGGTGTTTTGTTTCTCTAAATATATCACCATGAACGCTAAATTAAAGTAACTAGAGGGTAACGATGTGGAGCAATTTAAGAAAAAAATAAAAAAGCTCTATGCAAATATTTTTCAAAAATCAGTTTTAGCTTTTCAAGATACGCTTTTTTTAGTAAATATTATTAAATTATTCTGACAAATATGAGAATCAAAATAAAAAGAATAAAATATCGATGAATGCACAGCAGTAAACTTTTCGAATAATAAAATGAACGAAAACGATAAATTATTAAATTTTATTTATTTAAGAAAAATTTAATTCTCAATAAAGCAAACGATAAATTATTAAATTAAATATTACATCAGCTACATGTAATTAAAATCAAAGAAAACGATTAATTATTATATTCTATATTCAAGCGAAATGAAATAAATATTCAAATTAACGATAAAAAGTTGAAAGTGATCTGATACTCCAAAAATGATCCCAGTACATTATAGCCAGTCAGGTGAGTAATAAATAAATATTTAGGTTTCTATATCTGGATTATTCCTTTTTAATTCTTAAAACTTCTGTTCACCCCCAGCATAATAATCACAACTTTGTCATTCTGAAAGCTGATTACATTTGCATATTCTTAAAATCAACAGAAATACGTTTAATTTTCATCATTATGTGCATAAATATCATTTAAGAATAAGTTTCCTCCTTATATATCGGTTATTCGTCGGTGATGTTGTAAATTTAATAATACTCACTCTTATCTACGCGAAGGTAGTAAATGCTTTGCTCAGTTCCGATTACGAATAATTTATGTGGAGGAAATATTGTTGAAAAGGTAAATTGTCAGAACTAGTTGCTAACAGTGAAGGGTGAAAAAGAGCATACGCATTCCCGAGAGTTTCCCTGGAAACTGAAATATATTTGAGGATAATTTCTATCTTATACTATTATAGATATCCTAAACTACAAAAAATGAGATTTTTTACTGATCTAATGCTTAAATTAATTCAGCAGTAAGGCAAAGTAGGATTCCATCTAAGGGATAATTCTTGAGAAAATAGAATAATTTTTGCTATTTCCGATATGTTGTTCCTCAGGGTCAGATATTATAGACTATGAGACAAGTGTGCATCCCTATAGAAGGGACAACCCTATCGAGGGTGCAGCCCGGTTTGTAACTTCGAAAATATTATAGCAATCATTGAACATTTTCCAAAGTATAAGTAATATTGATGTAACGTATTATTAATTTTTTACCAAGTGATAATTCTGAGCAAAGAATTTGATTTAGCGGTGAAGATATTGTGTATCCCTTCCTCCCAATAAATTTACTGGGACGCTACTGCTGGAGACTCAAGTTGTTATTTGTTTATTTTGCATTTAATGCTCAATACACGAAACATTCAATTTTCTGAACATAAATTTATATTTTATTTACAAACTGTAATAATGTATACTGTAATTTTTTTGCTTTTTGCTGGGTTACACTGACATTTTCTCTTCCTTTGAAAAATAGGGGGGTGGTAGCCTATTAACAGACTAGCGGCTGATGGTTTTCATCAAATCGTGCATTCGATCCTTGTTGCAATAATAGACCCTCTTTTTAAGTGGGGCTGATGCATGTGTCGAGGCTGAAAGCCCTCCCGTTGGCCTGATGTGGAAATTAGGAGATGGATGTACCAGCTCAGGTGTCGTTCTCGTCATTTGACCAGGTACAAAATTACAAGGTCCGTCGCCAATTCAACGCATGACATCGCATAGTTCAACGTTATTAAAACCAATCAAATGAATCGATCAGAAAGAAAAAAAACTTCATCAAACCTATTCTTCATTGTTTTTCAGATACTGAGGGCCTTTAAATGCAAAACATATTTAAGCCTCAATGACTTCGCAACGTGCGGAAGTGGATTGAAACATTGCTTGTTCACGCTTCTCTCAGAAACAACACGAAGGTTATATGCAAACTCTATCAGCCAAAGGAACTGTTGTCGCCAACATGACCTTGTAATTTTAAGCTTCTATCAAGTGACGAATACCATCTTCAATATTTCTCACTTCACCGACGGGAGGAGTTGGAGTTTCGATGGATTTAATGTTCAACAGCCCTGGTACCTGGCACGTGTTCGCTACCATTAAAACAGGATACCGCGGAAATCAAGGACATGGAGTATAGCTTCAGCTACTATATCTGCAGTATATCCTACGATTGTACAAAAGGAAAAAAATGTAAAAAGTTGCCAATGTTTTATCAAATTTCGAATAAAAAGAACTGTTTCGCAATTTTGATTGACATTTTTTGGTGAAGAAAATATCTTCCATTTAATGTAATTTTGATAGTTTGCCGCATACAGGGTGATTTGAAAGTAACACAATGCTAAGCTTCAAAGATCTCACATATTCCAGAGAGGATTGAATGATTTTATGTTAATGTTTGTTCTCTGGAACTACACGGCTATTTCTTCCAGATCTTATAAACCACTAAGACGGTTCTAATCAATAAGGATTTATGGTTAAACATCGTTTTCACCATCCGAATTTTTCGATTCATTGATTGCTTATTAGCAACAGAATTTTAAGAAACATGAGGGCTATAGACAGTGGAATTCATAGATTTAATCCTCGGTAAAATGACTATGGCGATACCTTAACTGGTACTTTCCTCTTCAAATGTCCAAACTACAACAACGGTTAGACTATGAGCCTCTAAAAAAGGTGACGAGTTCGTGACCCCGACCACATGGTATTGCAGCCGTAAAATGAAAATCTTACCCAGGGGCTCCGGAATGATAAATGTATCGGAACTCAAAGTCTTCCCTTTAGCACGACTTTGATACGAAGGTGATGCCAGCTCAGGTGCCAACCTTGTATTTGTGAAAGAATTGCTATACAGACAGAATGGAAGGCATACTTTTATCATTGGATGCTCCTGGTTTTAGCGCCCTCAAAATCTGTCTTCTGGCACATAATACCACGAATGATCTCACGAATCTGCCTTCAACTTGACCAAGGGTGGGCAAAGAGCGGCCTTAATGGCACACATGACATGCAAAGAGTTTTTATGTAGTCCGTCAAGACAATCAGAAGAATTCAGCTTGAAATGTAATTTCCTTTCCATGCATGAAATGAACGGGTTTCCATGAAAGGGTTTGCTTACATATTCAGTAAAACAGCCTTATTTGATCCCAATCCCCGGAAACTGAAGAACTTAGGAAGAGCTTAAATCTTTTAACCATATTTATTATTCTGTTCTCCTTTCTTATGCACTCAGTAAGTAGAAAGTGGCTTTGTTTATTTCATTTATAACTATTTGGATTTTGGTAAGTCAACCAATTTAAATTTTTACTCAACACTCTCAATTGAATGAAAGAAATGTGCTGTTGTGCAATAGAGCGGCACATTTATTCCCCCCCCCCTTCTAACTGAGAGACAAATGTGAAATTTTACAATTAAAAAAAAAAACCTTTGTTTTCACAATTTTTCGAGTTTGTCTCAATTCATTTGTACAAGGGTATATGCGTAAAATTTAGCTCTTTAAATGATTAGATTTAATCAATAATTCTTTATTAATTATAATTAAATTATCGTATTGTCTTCGAAAACAATCATACATAGAAAATTTAACTACAATTGTGTGCTTCAAAATGTGAGCAAAAATCTTTTCAAATTATGACCCTTACATTGACATAATGTGAGTAATAGAAAACCCATTAAGGGCTTATTTATCATTAAGAAAGAAACGAAATATATGGATAAAATATATTCTGCATATTGAAATTTTATTGTACTTATTATTGTGAATTGCAAACATTGTTGTTGGTTTACATGGTTTCAGGAAGCCTCAGACTGAATAATAAAATTCGATGTTTTGAGAGAGGGTTCAATCTCTGACGTACTACAATGAATGTCCTTCATGGTTATCATGAAGTTTTATGGCGCAAGAGCCAGATGTAGCCTAATTGCGCTAATCAAAGTGTAACTATGATCTTGACTTTTGAATGAATCATTGATAATTATCACTGTTAATTCGATAAATCAGTGAGTAATGTGCAAGAGTGATTGATTTGTAAATGCTCAAAAGTCAGGTGCAGCCATTTTGCACCAAACAAGGAAAGTGAGGCAGAACAAAGCTAGTAAAGTGTGAAACTCTGATTTAGACATGTGAAAATAGAAATGGTAAAATTTTGATTGAAAAGATTGAGGTTCGAAAATAGAGAATGATCATTAAGGTATCCGCGGTGCACGTCACCCGAATTTATCAAAGAGAGTAAACTCCATTGAAAAGTAAAAGATCTTTAGTTTTCCTGGGTCCGACACTGGGTACGCCTCTAACAACATGCATGAGCCACAGAGGGACTATTCATTCACACCTGGTCACCACACGGGTGATGACGACCCCCCAAAGAACAATGCGAGAAATGTTCGGGTTCGGATTATGAGGAGAACCTTCAGAAATGTAAATACCAATTAAGTTTCTTATTCCAATAATTTTATTAAAAAATAATTTATATAAAATTTTATTTTCAACATAACACTTTTATTAGTAAAATTTTACAATATCTCAGAGTAATAATTAAACTTTTAAGCCACAGAAGGCGACTTCAATTCACGGCTTACTGAAATCGAACATCAAATATTATAACTTATAATATTATGCTCAAAAGGATCCCTTAATATGTAAACCTAATTTTACACGTAGACCTCGCGGTTATTTCTAAGAAATAATTAAACCTTTTCTCTAACCCATCTATCAAAACACATATAATTTTCATATCTTAAAAAAAATATATCATTATGAGTTTACATACTATTTCATTTCACAGCACGGCTTTTTATAATAAGAATGACATTTTATCAGTCACAGTATAGAAAAAATGAAAATAATGACGAAGACGAACATTTATATCAGCATGAATCACAAAGAGGCGTTCTTCCGAAACTGTAAAGTTTTTCCTCCATTACGTTTTTAAGACAATGGAAGAAATTGCAGTAAAAGGGGGATTTTTTTTAAAAAGATGAAAGGCTTGACTTTACTTTCATTGCTGTAAACACGACGGGTACAATCGCGCAAAACAAGAGAACCAATAAGTAACTTCTATATATTTTATTACATTTGCAGATACAACCTAATATAATACACATACCAGTATATACAAAGAAATTTTTTACAAATTAAAAAAAGAATAATAATTTATCGATACACAAAGGATGACACACAATTCAGATGAATTTTCATGCTTTGTATTTCAGAACTTAACTCCATGAATATACCGCATTCGTCAAAACTAAATACTCAGAATAAAAAATCCTGTTTTATTCAATTTCCCAAAAAGGCTACTAATATCTTAGGAAAATAAATAAATGACATTTTATACTAGATTATTCACACAATAATTTCTTGTATATTTCAGAAAAAGAAGGTTTTTCCTTTGTGTGCATAAGCAAAGGAGTTTGTAAATACTCATTACAAGAGTAAGCCTTATTGCATTTTTCACTGCTGTAAGGCTTTTCTTTGGTATGAATACGCAAATGGATTTTCAAATCATCACTACGAGAGAACACTTTATTACATATTTAGAAGAATAAAAATTGTTCTATACACAAAGGATGAAACACAATTCAGATAAATTTTCATGCTTTGTTTATCAGATATGATTTCCATGAACATTCGTCAAAACTAAATACTCAGAATAAAAAATCCTGTTTTATTCAATTTCCCAAAAAGGCTACTAATATCTTAGGAAAATAAATAAATGACATTTTATACTAGATTATTCACACAATAATTTCTTGTATATTTCAGAAAAAGAAGGTTTTTCCTTTGTGTGCATAAGCAAAGGAGTTTGTAAATACTCATTACAAGAGTAAGCCTTATTGCATTTTTCACTGCTGTAAGGCTTTTCTTTGGTATGAATACGCAAATGGATTTTCAAATCATCACTACGAGAGAACCCTTTATTACATATTTCACAATTGTAAGGCTTTTCTTTTGTATGAATACGCAAATGGTTTTTAAAGTACAATTCTGAGAGAAAGCGTTATTGCATGTTTCACAAAAGTAAGGCTTTTCTTTGGTATGAATACGCAAGTGGGATTTTAAATGATCATTCTTAGAGAAAGCCTTATTGTATATTTCCCAATTGTAAGGCTTTTCCTTTGTATGAATACGTAAATGTTTTTTTAAATTGCCATTATTCGAGAAACCAACTTTGGAAAAATCTCAAACATAAGGTTTCTCTTTTGTATGAATTCATACATGGATGTTTAATTTACTTTTTACAGAAAATGATTTGCTGCAAATTTCGCAAGAGTAAAGTTTGTACTGTGCGTGAATACGTTGATGTTGTGTTAAATTTTGCTTCCGATAAAATGATTTGTTGCAGACACAACAATCATAAGTTTTTTCATCCTTATGATTTATTAAATGCTTTTCTAAGGTTTTCTTGTGGGAAAATACCTTTTGGCACAATTCGCATTAATGAATTGTTTCTGTAATAAGATTAAATATATGTGACTTCATTCTTTCTTGCTTAATAAAATTACTTTTAAAATCTTGCTTGGATTTAATTTGAATCTTTAAGTGTTAAGTGAAAGGATTTCTTCGATTTAAATTCCTTATGACATATATCACACAAAAAATACTTACCAGTCGCATCCATTAGTATCATAAAATGACTAAATTTTCAATATATGATTGCATTCTGAAAAGAAATAATTTTTTTTTTCTGAATTGACCAATGTCTGTAGAAATTGAAATCACATAGGATTCACCGCTATTATATAAACATGACAAATAATTGTTTGCTTGGATTTTTGGAATATACAGCTACAAAGACTATTATCCCTAAATTTAGCATTAATAAAGTTTTGCTTTCCCTTCCGTAGGAATTGGGTGGAGTAGATAAATTGACTTCCTTTATTTATTGATTTATTGGAGGAAGTAATAGTTTCTTATACGTATGATGAGTTATTATCGAAAGTATATTAATTTGGTACTTTGAAAAAACCTGGATCAACAATGGCTAAGCATAACCAGGCCTAAAAATGTATCAAATATGCTTTCATGGAGGACATTTGAAAGGAAAGAAGGACCACTTTTTTAAGTATTATGGAATGTTAATGGAAGTTTCGAATTACACGGAATTCGTTGCGTAGCATAATCTTCATTGGTTTTTGATGCAAAAAACTATAATCTAACCTATTTAAAATAAAAATCAAACTTTTTTCAGGAAAATAAAACTAATATCTTTTCTTCATGTACGTTGCATAACATCCCTACGTACTGCTTAACTAATCTAAATGAATTCGCAGTTCATAGGTCGTAGAGCTTAGTAGCCATGGTCACGGACTTGCAGCCGGCGGTTTTCCTCGATCCGTGGGTTCAAACTGTCATGCCTCTTAAGACCCTCCGTGTAGTGGTGCTGATGTACGTAAAATTTGTAAAGGCTAAGTGAGTAGATTATTGGCGCAAGAGCCAGATGTGGACATACTGCACCAAACAAGGCAAATCTTTGATCTAGACGTTAAAACCATGAAAAAAGATTGATCGACAAGAATGGTCAAGTGCGAAAATAAAGTTTATAGGCTCAAGAGCCAGATATGGCTATGCAGCTGCAAACAAATCTTAACTGTAGTCTACCCGGAAAGAAGACTAAGAAAAGACAAAAATTGTCGGACTAGAAGAAGGGTCGAAAGTAGAGTAGGTTCGCTAGGGTAACCCAGGAGCGCGTCAAACATATTTACCAAAGCTAGTAAACCTCATAGTAAAGATCACGAGGGAGCATCGGGGCGAATCTGACATTGCTACAAATACTTCCTTGTTGTGCAGCATTCCATCTAAGGGTTGATTCTTCCTATCTCAGTTATGTTGTTCCCCTGGGTCTGAGAATAAAGACGATGAAAAGAGAATGCATCTCCATAGAAGCGGCATCCCTATCGAGGGTGTCACCCTGTTTGTAACTCGGGGAAAATTATCTTAATCCTCGAACATTTTCAAACAGGAGAAATAATATTGATGTAGCGTATTATTTAGTTTTTAACAAGTCATAATTCTAAACCAAAGAATTTGTTTTAGCGGTGAAGACGATGTGCATCTCTCCCTCAGAGGCTCATTTTTTGGTACGCCACTGGTGGGGACTCAAGTTGTAATTTGTTAAGTTTGCATTTAATACTCAAAACACCAAATATTCCATTTTTAGAACGTAAATATATAATATTTTTGCATACAAATGTTACAAACATATTTAAGAATGAAAATGACAGTTTTCAGCAAAATGTTAAATCTGCAAAATTTTTGCTTTTTCCTGTGTACCATTGATATTTTCTCTTTCATTGCAAAAAAAAGGTTGGTTGTAGCCTAGTGTATATGGTAACGGACTTGAAGCCGGTGGTTTTCATCGAATCGTGGATTCGTGCCTTGATGCCATATTAGATCAGCCGTGCAGCCGGGATTGATGCATGTGTCGAAGTTCAAAGCCCTCCCTTTGATCTGATGTGGAAGTTAGCAGAGGGAGGTGCCTGCTCAGGTGTCGTTCTCGTCTCTTGAACAGCCTCAAAATTACAAGCCCCTTGGCCAATACGATGCAGCACGTCGCGTAGTTCTATGTTAATAAAATCAAATAAATGACTGAATCAGAAAAAAAAAATAAGTTTCGTCAAATATTACTTCATTGTTTTTCAGATACCGAGAGGCTTTAAATGCAAAATACAGCTAAGATCAAAGACTTCACAACGGGGTGGGAGTGGATTGATTCATTGCTTGTTCACGCTTCTCTCAGATACAACACGAAGGTTATATGGAAACTCTATCAGCCAAAGGAATAGAACTCGCCAATAAGACCTTGTAATTTTAAACCTCTTTAAAGTGACGAATACGATCTAAAAGATTTCTCACTTCACCGATGGGAAGAGTTTGAGTTTCGAGAAATATAATGTTCTCCAGCCCTTCTAGCCGACCATCACCACAGGTCACTAAGGATATGGATTAGCTTCAGCTATTATATCTATATTATATGTTACGTATGTATGAATGAAAAAAGTGAAAGTAATGTTTCCTCTTATTCTCCTTATTATTTCTACAAATTTCATTACCTTTAAACAATGTTTTCTCTTTGTAGGTAACGATAAACAAAAGTGATATAGCAGTAAATGTAATAGATGACACGTATAATAATAATAATATATGAAAGTTTTAATGTTAAAAATTTGTTAGCATTTATTCAGAGTTAAAAAAGTAAATTAGTAAACAATTAGCTGCAAACGAAAGTATATGAACAACTATAGTCGCCGCGGTAACCAATGTTCATGATTTCGAATTCGTGGCTGGCGCTTTTCGTTCAATCGCAGGTTTGAGCTTTCGCCTCAATGACCCGCTATGTATCCACGACAGAAGCACATTAAATCTGTCAAGGCCTCCGAAAGACGTGGTGTGGAAGATAGGAAAGAGGGTGAGAACTCAGAAACCAAGGTTAAAAAACACGAGGTCAGTCGCCAATAGCGTACCCGTTGCTTCTTGTGCGACGTTAATAAAAACTAAACTAAACTAAGAATGAACAACGATAAAAATTAAAATTACAAACTCAAAATCAAAGGAATTGCATAAACGAAGACTTTTCCTTAGGACTTAATTGCTGTTGATTATATAGGAAGAATCATTTTCTTTCAGAGAACTGTTTATTTTTTTGTTTTAATTAAGGTCACACTAGGAGCAGTACTCACAATTGGTCACGAACCTCGTCATTTTAAGCCTCGATCAAGTGAAGAAGGACGAAACCCGAGCTTGATCCATCTCTTTTAACTTCCACACCACACCTTTGGGAGGACTTTGTACCTCGAGAGATTAAACGTGCATCAGCCCCGACAACATGACTTGTATTTAGTACCGTCAAGGTCATACCCATGACTCGATGAAAACGGCCACCACGAGTCCTCTGCCTTACGCACTAGGTTACCGCGGCTCCAGGGACAAACGTGGAATAGCTTACAAACAATTATTTTACAATCAACACATTCAGCACCAATTGATCGATTGCTTTTGCAAACGTCGCAGTAGAAACAACACGAAGGCTATCAGTGATGGACCTCTTAATTTTGAGTCTCTGTCCAGTGACGTGTACAACACCTGGGATGGAACAAAACTCTTCTAATTTTTACACCAAGTTCTCGGGAGGATTTTGAGCCTCGACATATTTAATGTGCATCACCTTCGGCTACACGGTGGACATTTAGCGGCAATAGGCTCGAACCCAGGAAACGAAGAGTCCCAGACCACGTCCTTTCGACTAACGCTCCCACGACGTATTTATGATTCACAGAGATTTGCAGTTACGTTTATTCCATGACCTCTGTCAAGCTCACTGATTACGATGTAAAATTAAAAGTTAGATGAAATGAATCCAGTAGTAGTTTAGTCCAACATCATGAAATTATTTAGTGAAATAGCAATAAATGCAACAAAGAACAGAGGCTCTTAATTTCGTAGAAGTGAAATAAGGTTCAAACCCACGACTCGATGAAATCTATCGGTATCGAGTCCGTGCCCATGACCCCTAGGCTATCGCGGTCGCAAAGTGAGAAGAAATGAATATTATGTTAATTTTTAGGAACACGTTCTACAGATCTGATGTAAAAAAAAACTTATCGCAAAGTGTCACATCTAAAGGAAAGAAGGGAAATGGGAGACAAAATAAGACATTTTGAAAGCAAGATAGACAACTTTTGGAAACTGCTTCCAGTCAAAAAATATGTACACATTTTTTCCACGAGATTTGTGTGCCAATGGACGCCAAGATACAACCTTGTCGGAGATTAAGCAGTGAAATTTCAGAATGGGCTATTTTAAGACTTGACTCGTTTCAAACCTTATTTCGAAGAAGATATGGCCGGGTGTTCAGATTAATAAGAAACAATGGTTTCAAAAATTTAATCTCTAATGGATAAAATTCTTTTTCTCT
>BMAW01017592.1:0-23166 GCA_019974015.1 Nephila pilipes
TTAAAAAAAAAAATAGAAATTCTTTAGGTAGAGATAGTTGCCGCACATCTGCATTAAAATGTTATATAACTGTATCCACTTTAACTCATTTCTTGGTTCCTTATTATATATTATTTAAAGTAGTATTATACCAATTGATAAGTAAATAATTTTATATGCGTATCATTTCAATCAAAAAAATAAGGAGAAATTTATTATGACATATTTTAGAGAATTAAGTTCATTACTGGTGAAAGCAGGCATCAAATATATACGCAAAAGCTTTCACTATAAAGATTTTTGTGACATGTTTTTGAAAATAAAGTTCATTTCTGTTAAAAACAGGGATCAAACACAAATGAAAAAAAAATTAAGATAAAATTTTGAAAAGTTGTTAGTTGTGGCATTTTGTGGGTGACTGAAGCAGTAGCCTCTTTGGGGACTAATAGTTTATTTAAATTAATTTCAACATACATCTCTTTTGCTCAAAGATATTATGTTGAAACTCGCTAGTTCATTGTTTTGAGAAAAGTTACTAAGATTGTGTGAGGGTAAAGGGTGTCTGAAGGAATTTTAGAGGGGTATACACGGAAAGGAACCGAATCGTCTTGGGGTATGCCGGCTGAAAATGTTTGAGATCCGCTGGCTACACAGATGTTTTGCATTTTTTTTTTCAATAACATATTACATATTTTATATAATTTTAATAAAATAATATGAAAAGAAAGGTAATTTATATAATACATTTTTCGGTTAAAATTTTTTAAGAAATGAAAATTATTTAATGTTAGGATGCAATTATTAGATTTTTCTTTTAAGTCTTAAGAATATTTTTTTTTTTCGTCTTATTGAATAAGAATCACAAAAATGTCATCATTGAATTTTTATTCAAATTTGCGTCGAGCTTAGCTTTACTAGAATAGATATATTTTTCATCCTATGGATGATAATTTTCTTAACCAAAGAATTTGTTAATTCAAAATTTTGATTTAATCAAAAGGAAAATTTGTGTTTTCTAGAGGATTACAGTCAAAAGCGGCAAATCTATATACAAGAAAAAAACAATTTCTATTTAAAACATTATTAAAACAAATAACTCCAAATAATAAAACAAACATACAGTCTTCAAAGCAAGATAAGAAGTTAAACATCTTTCGGTCGAAGAAATTTTTCTTAAAAAAATTGCTATTTAGATTCATATTATTTAATATAATCATATTTATATGATATAAAGAGAATGAGAGAGTACGTGAAATAATACTTAGGTCAGCATAAAAAAAGATTTCTCCAATTCTGTTTTAAATATCTCCAAATTCTTTTTAACATTTGTGAATTCCTCTTAATATATGTTGATAGAATTCGAGGTAGTGTAATATCTATTGTATAAGAAATCTAATCGTACATTACCTAATATTAAAAAGATATTTCTAATCCTGTTTTTAATTACGAGAATGTTCTCTAATTAAATCATCAAATTTATACAACTAATTTTAGCTACCATTATAAAACACTAAATGTAACTTTGTTTCAAGCAAACGCATTGTTAAATTAATATTAAACAAAAAGTCGCAAGTAAATAAATTGTTTTCTAATTTGTTTTGCTTATATATAATATGATAAATATATTTTAGCAGTAATAAGGACTTTGAGAAACATTGCGTTTCGAATTTATTTCAAATTTTGGAAAGGCTTTCATTTATCTAGAAGAAAAAATTCTTAAAAGAAACACGAACTTATGTTTACAATTAGAGAGTCTTTATTCAAATTACAGAGCATGAAGCATTATTTTTCTATGTTAAACTGTTCTTTAATTAGTGTAAAAGAATATCTTTAATTAGAAGGTTTTAGCTTATGCCTAATCTTCTTTCCTTCTTTCCATTCAGAGCGCTACGAATGGATTAATCAATGAAAGATTTATTACCTGAATAAAAATCCAATATATATTGCAAATTCAATTACAATGGATACATCTTATATTCACTTTTCTATTAAATATCTTGAATGACTATTCTTCAACATAAAATAACTGCAGAGAAGATAACTAATGTCCGTGTAATATTAGCTGGTATTTAATAAACAATTCTTTTTCTTTCTTTTTTAGGAAGACTAACTCGACTTTAATCACTATTCTGATTGTTAAGTATTTAAATACATTTCTTTTTAAAGAAGAATTGAATATAGAGGACGAGTAATCAGGGCAATACATTAAATAAAATAAATATTTTAGTTGCTGTTGTGTTTCATGATTGAAACAAAATTGAAGATACAAAATTAAATAGAAGAGACTTTTTTAAATGCAATTGTACAATATTGTGACAAAGATAAAATAATATTAGATATGACAGAATGATTAAAGAACCGCATTAATTTGACTTTAATATAGATTTGTTACCTTAGATTTAATAACACTATCCTTTTAATTTAAATTTAGAAGTTTTTGTAATTTAATATATATTTAGATTGTGCTATTTCTCTATTTCTTTGTTTCACCTGATAAATAATTAATAAATTACAGATTAGAAACAGGGTTCCATTATTATTTCCTTCAACTAAACCTTTTTTTTTATAAGACGTTATTCAATTTGGGAACCTCTGCGTTTTATTTGACTATGGCTTTTGTATATTAGCATCGATTTAGTAAAGTGTGATGAGTAGAAGTGATCAAAGATTGAAGGTCTGTATATGAATTAATCGAGTTTAAAGTCATAGAAGTTGAGAGGGAGAGCAATTTGGCACACGTGTTGCTCTTAAAGTAAGTTCCGCACATTTATAAATTCAATAATGATTTGGGATTATTATTTAATTGGAATGCATGTAATTTAAGTATTTTAGTGTCTGGTTCTCTTAGTGCCTAATTAATAAGTGAGAATTATGGAGCAAAACATGAGTAGCGATACCGGAGCGTTACAGCGGCTCCCAAACTTCTCTGTCCCTGAATTCGATTGGTCCAGGAAATGCAATAAAGTTTAGGAATACAATTGACAATGTTACATTTTTAAATATTCCGGCGGGTTCACAAATCTCGTGAAACTGAGAAATCGTCTGACATGCATTTAGAAGAGTTTATATTCGGTAATCAGAAAATCTCAAGAGCAAAGCTTGATTAGACAGTCATTACACAATTTAAAAACCACTATTGCCTTACATCAAGGAAATGTTTCTTTAATTATATTATACGTAATAAACACTTGGTACGAAATTTTTCTCTAAAAATGATAATTTTAAAAACTTACATCAAAGCAAATTATTCTATTATAATTTGAAGAAAAATGAGAAATTACAATCAGTACAGTTTTTTTTTCCCAAAAATAATTAATAATTAAAGTAAATTTAGATTTTAATATTTAGAAATGTTCATTTTATTTAAGTTTCATCCAATAGATAGTGATACGAGTAATTGTTCTGTAAGTTTTTGTGTTAATTTGATTATATTATAGCCTTAAATTTAATCATAAATAAGAAGAACATTTTACCTAAAATGATTTTAAAATTTATGTAATTATTTAATTTCCTCTTAATTATATACTACATTCTTCAATTTTAAGTAGAATTTTAGGTGATAATAGCTTTTTCTGCAATATGTCCCGTAAAACTGAATCATTCAATTAAGAAGAGCTGGATGAAAATAAGATGTATACAACTCTAATTTAATTAATTAACATTAAAGAGTCAGTTAATGGATGAAGGTAAGATTTGTAATAACTAGTTTTATGTAGTTTGGTCTTAGAATTGATATTTTTGGTTCTTTACTCGTATTAAATTTCAGATATGTTCGAAATATCTTGGATTGATTGGTTGTTTTCTCCAGAAGTCATATTAAAATGAGTTTATTCATTGACAATCTTCCATAAATTGTAATTTTATTTTAAAATTATTATTAATAATGTATTTCAATCATTAACTACAGTTTGACCATTAATTATGAAATAATCCAACCCAACATTCACCACATTCTGTTACAACATTATTTATATTAAATTCTATTCTTTTGTTTTTCTGCTATAGTTGATTTTTTCAGTTTTTTCAATTTATTTACCTTTTTTTGACAATTTTGGCTCCTGTCATCTTAATTTTATTCCTTTTGGATATTTCATTAGCATATAATGTTTTTCTTTTACTGTTAAATTGACATAATTTTGATCAAACATTTTTTATCATTTGCATTATTTTATTTATATGGGTAGGTGAATCTCTTTATATACTGCATTACTCTTAAATATTGGGATAATTTAATGATTTGCTTATTATTGTGTGTCTAATACATGTGTTGTTTATTTACATTCAATTATGAATTTATGTAAGAATATATACTGCATGTAAGATATTATATATATAAATGTTCTTTTACACTACATATATACGTATATATATGCCCTGGGAATTAAAGTTCGAAATACTACTAATTATGCTTAGGCACTGAGATATATATTTGTGCATCTATACTTACACGTATGCATACACACACACTTACGCACACACACACATATTAGGTTGTCAAGTATGAAATGGAGTAATAAATGCGCATAATTGAATTTGATTTTTTTCCAATAAATTTTTTTTTATTTTTAATGAAAGTATATTATCCATATTATCAACCCATATTATCGATACACTTTTGCCATTTTAAAGGTAACTCATTTATTCCTTTCCAGTAAAAGCCTGGTTCACGAGAGTCGATGAACTCTTGAAACGTCATTTTGACAGCCGGTGTGGAATTGAATTTTTTTCCAGATCAAAAGTTGTTTAAATTTTGAAAGAAATGATAGTCAGTGGGGGGCAAGAACTGGTGAGTACGGTGGGTAACGGAGAGTTTCCAACTTCAAATCCAGTAGTTTTGACACGGTCATTCGTGCGGCATGTGGTCGAGCGTTGTCGTGCAGGATAATTGGAGTCATCCGATTAACTAATTTTGGCTGTTAAATCGCAAGATTACTCATCATTTCGTCTAGTTGATAACAGTTGACATCCACCATAATCGATTGGCCAGGTTACATAAAGATGTGGTGGATGGCACCGGAGCCAGACCACCAAAAAGTAACCATCAGCTTCTTCTGATGGATGTCTCGTTTCGGACAGTTTTTTGGCGATTATCGTACATGATATATATAAACACATACACACACACACACACACATATATATATATATATATATATATATATATATATATATATATATATATATATATATAAATCAACATTCAAGTTCTACTAAGTACCCCAAAATAAAGGCGCAAATACTGTCATTATATGGTAAGATACAATATTATCACGTAACATAGGGTGATCAACTTAAAAGAGTACCCGTAGGGGGTTTTCTTACTGCCCTTAAATCTGACGAATGGGGCAACTATTCTATGACTGAAGCATAATTGTTTGAACCATGTTTAAGTATATGGGATAATTTGCAACACTGTTGGACTGTTACAATTTTATTTGGGAGGTAAAACAGAAATGGAGACGCTCAAAGTTACTTAATCCTGAGATAATTTTTTTGAAAAACATCATTAAGTTCAAATTTTTCACATTATTATTCAAAAATGTTCGCCGCCATTTTGAATGCAAAAAAAGAACTTGTCGAACCAATTTTTTTACACTCTTCGAAATATTTTTGGTGTTATGGACGAGATTCCATCAGTTATGATTTGTTTTAACTCATTTATGTTTGCAGAACTTCTCTGAAAAAAACCTATCTTTGAGATAACCCCACAAAATATCCGAAGAAGTGAGGTCTAGTAACCTCGGTGGTCAAAGGCCTATTAAATTTAAACGGTCATTAAACAATTCCTGAAGCACTTCCATTGTTAGATTTGACGTCCACGGAGTGGCTCCGCCCTGTTGGAACTACCATTAGCTGAACTTTATCACAAGTGCAACAATAAATGTTTGAATTATGTCTAGGTACACTTCGGAATTCATTAAAATCAAAGAATTAGTTCATGTAGACGATTTTTTGTTGTCATTCGTAATTTTTATGAAATTAGCTCTTAAAAATAAAAAAAAAAATAAATAAATAATTGAAAGAAACCCACGCAATACTCAAATCATTTGCACAGATTCGAATTAAAAATTATTGATGATGTTCACGCGAATTTATTTTAAGAATCCAGTTTTCACTTTCAGAAAATGAAAAATCGATACCAGCACATTAAATATACATATAAAAAATAAGTAAAGATATTAAAAGCCTTGCTATCAATATTATTAATGTGGATAATATAAGAAACAAGAAAGTTCTTTTTCAAATTGATCAACTTCTATAACAAATCAACCTGTGTGTATGTTCTTGTAAAGTATTAATATAAGTTTTGTATCCTTATATTTAAATATTTCGTTTATTTAATAGATTGCCTAACAATAAGTAAGAGAAAAAGTTTAAATAAATATGTGTCTTTGAATGAAATTAAGTAATCTGCTAACACTGATAAGGTTTTATGTTTATAAATAATCATTACATCCGAAACAATCTAATATCAATAAAAAATACTCATTATTGTGTAAATCAAACAATGAATATTCAATCTTGAAGCCTTATGGCCAAACATACATATACATAAGATACATTCGTTATATATGATATATATATATATATATTATATATATATATATATATATATTTATTACGTATGTGATATGATATTTATATTATTATTATTATTATTATAGATATTTATATATGCTGCATGCAGGTACATATTATTATTGGTCAAGACACATTGCCACACACTGACACACACATTGGCTATTACACACACATTGCCATTGCCACACACATTATTGGCTAGCTACACATTACGTATTGGCTAATACATCAAGACACACACATTATATTATTATTATTACTGACACACACACACATATATACACATATTATTATTACATACATTGGCTACATGGTGTTGTTGCTATTACATACAGCGGTACCAACACACATCATCGCCACGTCATTATTATTACATACACATTACGTCATCAAATATCGCCACACATTGCCATTACTGGCCAACAGACACGTCATTGGCTATTGGCTAAATACCACGTCACGTCATCGGGTCATCAAATACGTCATCGTCATCGGCCATTATTATTATTATTATTACATATTGTTATTATTGTTATTGGATATATATATATATATACATATACATATATGCATATATACACAATATTGTATTACTACATACACATACATATATATATATAATATTATTACACATACATATATATATACATATTATACATACATTACATATATATATATATATATATATATATATATATATATATATGTATAATATATATATATATGTATATAAATGATTCCTAAAGAATATATGTTTTTAATTCACTATGAAGGATCTATATTTTTGATAAATATAAATTCATTAAAGGTGTTAAATAATATAAAAAAAAATTCAAGGACAAAATAAAATAATCTATTTTTCCGTAAAAGCTATTTTTATATATTTCATTATACAAGATGTGTAGTGTCGTTTTCCATTATTTATGAAAACCTAAATGATTTTATTGTCAGTGTATTATATGATATATACGCTATTATACTCTCATAATACTAAATAGTCCAAAAAGGTTTAATTTAAGATTATTATCATGAAAATAATATTCAGCTGTAGGTTTTTGTTGAATTAATATTTCTCATATTTTTAAGAACTCTTATAGATTTCATTACGAAAAAAGGATAGTAAAAGCTACGAAAATCATAAAAAGGAAGTTTATTTCCAAAAATGATCCAAAAATGATTTCTAAAAAGTTAGAGAGAAAGGTTTTAAATAAGACATTTAATTTAGCTGAAAGCTCTTAAAGAAGGAAAAAATACCTTACTGTTGAATATCAGTATTAAAACATTCATATCGATTTGAAAAATATACTTTCTATAAACATATATTAAAGCTTTTATCTGACATTTTTTTGTAGCTATAAATTTATAAATGTTATTGCTTTTTACATTTTTTTTCTTAACAAATATAAATTTAACCTGTGGTGGGAACATCAAAATTCCTGACATCTGCCTGAAATTCGCAAACAAATGTCCCGATAGTTATCGAGTTTCACTTAACCCACTTTTTAAATATGTAACTAACTTTCAGTATTAAATAAAATGTACCTTTAAATTCACAAAAGATATAATATAAATTACATAACACACATAATTTTTAAGAAAAATTTTCCACTGCTAATAAATATTAAAAAAAGATTATTATATTTTTCTTTAAAATATTGACAAAATATTTCTACGAGATTTAAACAAACACAGTAGGAACAATTCTTGCGATAATGCTTTGAAATATTGTCTGTGTTGTCAAGACAACGGAATCGTTTGGTGCAGAGAAGTCTGGTTTTTTGTAAGACATATGCTTCGTTAATTTTTGTACTAGTAGTTGTGTGTCTTTAACTAATTATCTATTAGTTTAAATATATATTTTCGGTTGATTTTTTCAGTAACATAACATAGTTTCTGCACGTTACATTTGTTCTTCTCTCATTTTCTTTCAAATCGATATTATGTTTAGTTTCTAGCTCAAATGACGTGTCTCGAACTTCACCATACAAAACTTTATACGAGATTGTGCATAAATTCCATATTTTTTGGTCCGGTCGTATGATTCTGATATCAGATAAATTTCACATTTTAGATGAATTGTCTATATTCCAAAATGTTACACTGTCAGAAGCATAGGATACAATTGAACCTCAAATCATTGTAATAATAAATAATTTCTTTAAGCGATAAATTAAGGGTACGAGGAAATGTGGGGTAATTGTGGAATATCATATCAAAAATTATTTGTTTTTGGGATATATATATATCTTTTCATATAATTAGTAGGACTTACTTTTTTTGTGCCTAATAAAGATATTTTAATCATTATATAGAAAAATAAACGTTACATTTTTCACCAAAAAAAGTATTTTTTTCTCCCTGAATTTCATATGGAAATAATTTGCGAGATATATTTCCACTTAGGTACCATTTTGAAGAAAAAATTGTACAATAGGGTTTCAAATTTGTTAGAGTTCTACATAGGGTACTTAAGCAAATAGTGAAACTAAAGTAATTTTTCTTTAAGAAATATATAAGTTTTAAGAAGTAATTGTTTAAATGAAAAAAAATAATAACATTTCCAAAATTACACAGTTCCATAATTTTTGTCAAGGAAAATATCTAGTAATATCATTAAACTCTTTGGTTTCCTTTATGTCGTGAATTAATTAACATATAAGGAATAAATTTTTTTGCATATTTAAGGAATACTGCTTTTAAAAAAGGTACCACAGATATTTCTTGAAACATAAATGTCACAAAAAGAAAGAATTTTCAGTTTTAAATTGTATTTTCTACCTCATCTTATGATACCTTTAATAAGAAAGCATGTTAGCTGTTAACCCGATTTCTCCCAGCGTATCACAGGCGATACGCTCGTGTTGGCTCTCCTGTGCCCAGCGTATCCCATTAGATACGCAACATGAATGTCTTCTACGGCCCAGCGTATCAATAGAGATACGCTAAATGAGAATGTTTTATTTGATTTTTTTAATGATACTATATGGCGCTACAATAGCGCGAAATCTATATAGATAGGTTATATGGAGTGTTCACCTTCGTGATAAGGGCTTGGATTTCACTTCTGGCTACCAGGAGGGAGGGGGAGTAATTGTTAAGAGCACGTGCTGCGACGCGGCTTTTTACATGTTAAGACATGATTTAAAGGGTGCACTTGCTTTCGGTTTGCTTTTTTCTTTCTTGCTTGCTTCTTAGAAGTTCGACGGAGAATTTATGACCCTTTATGGGGGTTAGGGCTTTTGGTAGCAGATATTCTCAGTTGTTCGCTTCATTGGGTCGGTTTTTATTTGTAGCGACAGTCATGACGAAAAAAATGTATTTATCTGATACTGATATATGCGAACTAATGAATGAGTCTGACAGTAATGTTAGCGAAAGTAATCCATATCTGTACATAGAGATCAAAGTAAAAAAAAAAAAAGGGGGGGGGGGGGGCTAAGATGTTCCCTTTGCTCAAAATCTTGAGTGAAGCGTCAAAATATGTGTGTAAGACTTATGACGTTGTATTATGCATGAATTTTTTTTTATAAATATACCATACACCAAAATAATATTTATCTTTTATATCTATATATTCCATGTAATGTGCATCATAACACCATGAAATTTATGTAACATATGTAAATATATTTTGTATTTTCTTAAAAGTATGATTTTTTATGTAATTTTATGTATAAAACATTAAATTTTCGATTAAATATTTTTTTCTTTCCTATACATTAATTTTAATGCATTTTTAATAATATATGTAAATACCAAAATATTTTATTAAATTGCCGATTTCAGATGAATTTCTTTCACGAATTAGACTTAATATCTAAAATAGTCTGGGCACAGCGTAACACCCCGCGGTAAGAAGTCGCGGTCCCAGAGAAGCACTTGTTTTTTCTCCCTCCGGTAGCGAAAGGGAATGTTATTTAACTAGAAGGTAGAAAAAACGAGAAAAATACTAATTAATATTCTTTTGTTATCAAGATTATTAATATATATTAATGGAGAACATTAATACAAATTTTTCATAAACATATTAAATAATTAATGAATCTAAATTACTTCAAAAATACTTTGTAATAAAAGACACTGATAAAATGCCTGTAACTTTTTCTACACTCTAAGAATAAAAAATAGATCCAGGTTCAAAAATTTATTACTTTTAGCAACGTAATAACATATATTACTTGATAAATGACTGAAGTTCTCAATATATCTCACTTGACCTTTTCATAGTGTCATTTTTTAAAATATCTTTGAAGCACTATCTATCCCATAAAAGAACCCATAAGTATTAAATCAAATAAGTTTTGAGCTAACGAAAATGAAAATATCCTAGAGGAATGGAAAAATTCCATTATTCAGCTGATTTTTCTAACATCAGGGGGGAAATGAATGTTCGGAGTTTTTTGCAAACTTATTTAATAATCAATACTATGAACTTAAACTTAATTTTGAGAAAAATTACATTTATTTTTAAGCCTCGAAAAGGAAATATAGATGTTTTAATTTATAGATCAATGTTCTCCCTCCTACCTTTCCCTTTTCTATACATATGTCTATGTACATGACTGGCCATTAAATTTGCAACACCTGGAAGCAATGATCTAACGAACGTCAAAATCACAAGAAAGGAAGAAGTTATGTTAGGATATGCAAATGATTATTTAGTTCATTTAGACGACGCTAGAGGGAAAAACGACATTTGAAGCACTGCATTAATGAAAAGTTGTGTAGTGGACTTCTCAATCAGAAAACGATTTATAAGATCAAAATATCATGCTCAGAATATTTATTCAGAATATTGTGTAATACCTCGAATAATAAGAAGAAATGCTTACCTGCAAGTGTCTAAATTCGATAGAGGCAGGATCATCGCGAGTAGAGACAGTGGTTTATCATTCCGGGATATCTCCCATCGCACTGATCGAAATCAATTCATTGTTATGCGAATATGGAGTTAATGTGCTGCAAAGGTTCATACTGAACGGCATGTAGAATCTCTATACCCTCCCATAACAAACATATTACGAGGGCTATTCAGAAAGTAAAGAACGTTTTGGAATTAAAAAGAAACTAAGTGCAAGAAAAAAATTTATTATATATACATCAGAAAGAGTGACTAAAATTCTACTTTTATACATGGTCACCAAACAAATTGAGGCACTTACCGTAGTGGTGGACAACACCTTCGTCATAGAATACTGCCGCCTGCGATTTCAGCCACTCAATGACGCGCATCCGCAGCTCCTTGTCGCACCCATCTTGCACAAAATTTGCAGTAGCCTAGCTTTCATGTGACAATTTCAAACAGCAAAGTCCGTGAAACTTGTGGAAATCTAAGCGAAAGCTCCTTTATTGTGAAACGGCGGTTTTCACGAATCTTTTCATCAACTTTAGCGACCAGTTCGTCAGTCGCAATGCTAGGGCGTCCACTCTTCTCTTCATCGTGAAAGTTAGTTCGGCCATTTTTAAACTGAATGCCCCATTTCCGGATTGAACTTTCATTCATTACGTTGTTTCCGTACACTTCGCACACTTGCCGATAAATTTCTACAGGTTTAAGGTTTTTTTTACCAACAAAAACCGTATCACATATCGCACTTCACAACTGGCGGGATTTTCAATTGCAGCGCACATTTTAAACTTGAATATCGAAAACACTGGCAGGGTGGAAATGTTCCCGTTGTGATGGCTGGACGCCGACTGAGATGCCGAGCACGCAGACACCAAAATATATGTGATCGGCGAGAGCCTAGCGACGTCAGACGGAAACGTTTCTTACTTTCTGAATAGCCGTCGTATGAAGTCGGTCCTGATTATCCCGTACAACCCCATCACAGACCATTTGTCTGTAAATGGATAAGTTAGCTGCAAGCCCAGTAACAGCTCGTACGGTGCTATAACGTTCGCAACAGCTAGGACTGTCAACACTACTTCGATTTCCTTTTACAATGCAACATATTGGCAGACTGTGACTCTGGTGCACCGAACAAGAAACGTGATACAGAAGTGCACACGATCTCTTCCTTTCGGACGAATATAAGTTCTGCGTGCAATATTCTGATAACTGTATAAGTGTCTGGAGGCTCCGAGAAGATCGCTCATCACCTGCTTGCATTAGATACCAGCATAGCAAACCTGAACCTGGTGTGATGGTTAGGGCAGCCATTGGGTACATGACAAGCACATGTCTTGTTCGGATGGACGGTAATTTTGAAGGCAGTTCGATACATTTTTCACATCTTATGTCCAGTGGTAGTGCCCGATCTTAGAGGCCTACGAAAAGCCATCTTCTAACAAAATAATACAATACCACGTGCTGCTCGTCATGTTCGGACCTTCCTCTATACACAGGGTATTCGATTTCTGACCCTGCCTGCATATTATCCAGATCTGTCACCCTTTGAAAATATGTGGTCATAGATTGTTGAGACACTGGCCCACGACCCCTCTCCAGTTAATACTGTTGATAAAGTGTGACGTAGGTTTGAAGCAGGTTAGAATGAGTTGCTATATTCTGGCATCCCAGGCTAGTTCGACTCCGTTCTTAACTGTGTAAGGGCTGTTTTAACTGCCAGGGGTGGCAGCTATTTCTACAAATTTTGCAACTTTATAACCCCTCAAATGGCTTGCCATTTTAAATACTTTGTCTTCATGCCATTATGTTTATATACAATAAATATCTTTTTATATTTGTTTTCATAAATAGTTTTAATGTCTAGGAGTATACACAAGCAGAAACTCTCTCTCTCTCTCTCTCACACACACACACAGATATATATATATATATATATATATATATATATATATATATATATATAGTAATTTCTGTAATAGACTCCTTGAAATAAGTGACATCTCTAAGGAATCTATTATGTTAGTCATCTTTCTATTGAATGAGAAACTTATTGTATTTACCGCTACATGTATTAGAATTGTGAACATTAAGTGTTCTATTCTGTGAGGAAAAATCATATTAAAAACTCAGATATTCTACAATAACGATAATACATTACATATTGTTATTCGTATTAAAGTAAATTCCATTTTTGTTCTCCTATTATTATTCTTGTACAAAAATATTTTCCTTCCCAAATATTCTATTTCATCAAAAACATAAACATTTTAAGAAATAAAATATATCGAAAACACAAATATTCCATAAAAATATGTTATATGTTGTCTATATGCGAATGTAATCTATGAATTTTCGAATATGAAAATAGTAAATCTATTCTTATCTACAGATGATGTGGTTAAATAAAGCCAGGTACTTTATCTCAAGGAATTTAATATACGAAACACAAGTGAAAGGGATCTACAATATCTTCAATATTTTATATCCTAAAACTATACGGATTATTCTACCAGATCGGCCATTGAGGGATTACGAAAAGCTTCTCTCTTCGATTACATGATTTGACACACGTGCGAATTCTTTGCTTAACTTGCCAAAATAAAATAAGTTAGTTGTCTATATAAAACAGAACGGATACAAATATAAATTTCTGTAAATATGTTATGAAAATAAATTTTTATAAACCTTTTGCTTACTTAATAAAATATATTTTTAATGAAATAAATTCAAACAAAATGAAATAAATAATAATGGTTCTTAAATTTCTTATGCAGATGAAAAATGTCATTATTTAAATAATAATAATAATATAGCCTTTATATTATTTACAGCAATAATTTACAGTACTTTAATACTTCATTCTCTTTTGCGTTCTAAACATTAATTACATAAATAGCAGAAGAACGTTGAATCAATTTGACAGAGGTAAATTTATGAAATGCGTTTCCAACTAAACGATAACAGTTCTTTATTAATTTGCCCATATAATTTCAAGATGAGTCATATTTGGCTTAAACATTTACTTTAACATCTAAAACTTATGTTTTCCAGAATGATTTAGAATTTTTTATTAAACTGTAGAACACACCCCATGTAAGACATATTTAAATGTTTCAAATACGTAAATAATTAAAAAAAATCTTGAAATGAAATATGAATGAATATCCTAAAAGAAGAGAAATAATATCAAAGAAACAATTCTTAAGAAACTATAAATATAAATTCTCTAGAAAGCAAACAGTCTCTAATTATTTCCAGTTTCTTAAACACACAGTTTTTGAATTAATCTGCTTCTAATACACCTATTTCAATATCTTAATACCTTTTCGAAATCCATAGCAATAAAAGATTGTAAAATCAATCCATCAAAACACAGGGCAGGAAGTAAAGATATTACTTTTTTCGTATAATAAAAGTCCTTACTCCTTTGTAGAGAAAATAAAATATTTTTTTCACTGTACATCTCCACGAACGTTTTTGCAATATTTAATATCTATTTAGAAGAAAAAACATCGACTTTTCATACTAGAAATGAAAGTCAAAATGAATAAAAAGACTTTGAAAGGGAAGAAAGGACTTACAGATGTTTCATATTTGATGATATACGTAGAGTTTTGCGTATGCTTATCTTGAGAGGAGATATAAAAAATATGCAAAAAATCTCGTAAGGAGCATAAATAATTTTTGGACATCATGGGCCGTCTCAGTTATCCAGAATAACTAAACATGTTGACTATTGAAAGAATGGCATTTATTTCTCATTCGTATTTCGCATGATATACGTAGAGATTCTTTTGATTCTTTGATTTCCTTTCGACGATATTTAAACTTCTTTTTAAAATTCTAAGTTACACTTTTTCAAGACTGGTAATATTTGCAATGATATTGCATTGACTTTAACTGACAATATTTGAATGATATTGCATTGACTTTAACTGATAATATTTGCAATAATATTATATCGACTTAAAATGACAATATTTGCAATGATATTGCATTGACTTTAGCTGACGATGTTTGCAATGATATTGTGTTGATTTTAACTGACAATATTTGCAATGATAATGCAGTTACTTTGGCATATGAACAGACACAAATACTGTATTTAATATTATTTTACTGTCATTCATATCTTAAGAGAGTAGGAAAAAACTATTATTACATGATTGTTAAACATTATGGAAATTAAAAGTTCTAGAACATATTTCTTGGAAATATTTGGCTAAATTTAAAAGTTCAAACACAGTAAATGTATTTTATTTTTTATTTTTTTCATAAACAAATCATCTTTCTCATATCTAGTTAGTAACTTTTTAAATTTCAATTTATATACATGTAAATTTATCTCTTTTTCAGATGTATTTGACTTTTCAATGCTTCTAAAATTAAAACAGAATATTGACTAAACTGGGCAAATTTTGGAAGTAACGAACTCTTTATTCATCCGAAAGTAATACATTTTAAATTGAGAAAAATACTACGCATTGCTATTGATTTCTAGAAACATTTGCAGCATAAAAATTCTTTATTTTGAAAAATTTATATATAAAGCTTAATATTTATTTTTTAAAACTAAAAATATATTTTATATTTAATTGACTATAAAAAGGAGGGAATCTATGTTATTCTCCTTGTAACAAAAATTATTAATTCTATCTGGTAAACAAGAGACCATACTTTCTACTTGGCTACACCTAAGTAATACGAATGTGCGAAAATTAAAAATTCCTGTAATATTATATTGCATTTTTATATTCATTAATGTGAGGCACAATATAATTTTATGTTTAGTTGAAAATTTAGGTTGTGTAAATTAACTTGAGTAAATTTAGGTTGTGTAAATTAACTTGAGTAAATTTAGGTTGTGCAAATTAAATTTGAGTAAATTTAGGTTGTGTAAATTATATATAACTTGAGTGAATTTAGGTTGTGTAAATTAAATTGAGTAAATTTAGGTTGTGTAAAATAAATTGAGTAAATTTAGTTATTTCTAAAACTAAATTCAATAGATTCAGTTCTTATAAATTATACTAAGGCTTAACTAAAAATATGGCGCATATTTTATGTGACTTTTAATAGTTTCGCATTTTGCTTATTACTATTTTTATTTCTCAAAAAACACTATCTATTAATATTTTTCTCATTGCTATATTACAAATATTCAAGCTAAATAAATGTTCCTGCTATGAGACGAAAATTTAAGATATAAGAATAAGGTAATTTTGGATAAAAGTCACATAACGAAGGCAGAATGTTTGCAATACATAGAGAACATTGTTGATTGCCTTTACAATGCACGTCAACCCAATTTCTCACAGAAAATACAAACTTAATCCCTTAACTGTGACATATATTTCAGAAAAATGGAGCAAAAATAGAAATTTTTTTCGACTGTTTGTTTTGTTCTTTATATTATTATAAAAGTTAAAAAACCATTTTTTATTAGAAAAATAAAATATAATTATACCCATTGATTAAAAATTAATTAATTAAAATTAAAACCTAATTAATTAAAAAATACCTTAACTGTACTCCATATCGGTGTCTGAATCGGACATTGCAAAAAAGAAAATTATGAGCAAAAAAACTCACTGAAAAACAACCGAAACTAAACGAGAAAGCTAAACTCTGTCTTGTTTATGAATCCAAGTGTATCTAAATTTATCTGTCAGCATCCTCATTTTCTCTCCATCGACCGAAGTCGTAATCGGTGAAAAACTAGGACCACTAATGCCATTTATTAGGAAACTAGTGGATTAAGTATCCTAAAGTAGAAATGAACTCAGCTCGGGCTTCACAAAATAGAAACATTAATTTTTCTCCATCCCGAAGTCAGATCGGTTTCATAAATTCTGAACGTAGTAGATGTCCGAACTGGATTCGGCCGACACTGGCAAGGGGTTAAATGTTCAGTGAAAATGACATAATATTTGTAGAAACATAGATATAAGAAACAAAGTCACATATCTCGTGTTTCATAACTTAATATGTTAATTTAAAATTAAATAAGAAAAAAAGACTTCATCTAAACTTATTTATATATAGAACTGTTTTATTCTAAACGCATATAAAATTAATTGTTATATTTTAAAGATATAAATTAAAGAAACAATAATAACAGTTTAATATATATTGATTTTTTTTTGCTAACTTCCGTGACATGACGTTAGCAATTGAAGAGTCTTAGGTTATAAATTATTTTATACCTAATAAACTCTAGTATATTGTATATTTAATACAACATATATTTAATCATTCCTTTGTAAACTATAAACTTCTTCATAACCTTAATGGGCTGTCATAAATAAAACTTAAAAAAACTTTTTATGAGAATCGAAGTCGTTTTACGGAGTTCATTATTTACTTGGATTTTTTTTTTAAAAAAAATATTTTCTTGAAGAAACCCCTGAAGAAATGAAACACAAAAGTACAATTTCCGAGAGTAAAATTATTGTAAAATGTTTAGCCAGATATTATCAAAGAAAAATAATCAAATCCCTTCTGAGGAGAGCATTTAACATTTTTGTATGTTTCTTCTGTACCAGCTTACCTAAAGTTTTGTTTGAGCAGGAATTTTCTACCATTGCCGAACATCACTTTGTATTAAAAACCAATGTTTAATCATATTCTTCGCAAATTTCTTTATTGAAATTAAAAGTTTCGTAATTTTATGTGAAAAAATAAATGATATAAAGGTTTTAAAATGTTTAGCACTATACAGACCAAAAGGAGATTTAAATCATTCTCTAAATAACCTATCTAGCGATGTAAATTTTTCTATATGTAACAGGTCAATTCAAAAGTCCCCGGCCTACAATAGTAAAACACTTTTTTTTGGCAAAATTAGGTTTTTTTATTCAACATAATTCTGTTCAATGGTGATACATTGATTATAGCGACCCTCCAACTTTTCGATACCATTTTTGTAGTACGATTTGTCCTTTGCTTCAAAATAGGCCTCAGTTTTGGCGATCACCTCTTCATTCGAAGAAAATTTCTTCCCAGCGAGCATTCTGTTGAGATCTGAGAACAGGAAATAGTCGCTAGCGGCCAGATCTGGAGAATACGGTGGAGGAGGAAGCGATTCGAAGCCCAATTCATGGATTTTTGCCATCGTTTTCACTGACTTGTGACACGGGGCATTGTCTTGGTGAATCAGCACTTTCTTTTTCTTCAAAAGCGGCCGTTTTTCGGCGATTTCGTCCTTGAAACCATCCAATAACTCTATGTAATAGTCGCTGTTGATGGTCCTTCCTTTTTCAAGGTAGTCAATGAAAATTATTCCATGCGCATCCCAAAATACAGACGCCATAACCTTGCCAGCCGACTGTTGCGTTTTCCCACGCTTTGGAGCGGGTTTATCGTGTGCAGTCCACTCGGATGACTGTCGATTGGACTTCGGAGTGAAATGATGGAGCCCTGTTTCATTCATTGTCACATATCGATGCAAAAACTCGGGTTTATTACGCTTGATCATCTTCAAACACTGCTCCGAATCATCAACTCGTCGTTATTTTTGGTCAAAAGTGAGCTCGCGCGGCACCCACTTTGCACAGAGCTTTCTCATACCCAAATATTCGTAAATGATATGATGTACACGCACAGTTGATATCTTTAGAGTGTCTGCTGTTTCATTGAATTTCAATTTACGGTCATTCAAAATCATTTTGTGGATTTTTTTAATGTTTTCGTCGGTAACAACCTCTTTTGGGCGTCCAACGTCTTCGGTGCTCATTTCACCACGTCTAAGCATAGCATACCAATCCTTGATGGTTGATTTTCCTGGAGCAGTGTCCGGAAACTCGGCATCAAGCCAAGTGTTTGCTTCAACTGTATTTTTTCCCTTCAAAAAGCAATATTTTATCAATTCGCGCAATTCCTTTTTATCCATTTTTTTCACAATAACAAAAGTTGTTTCACTCAAAATGCTATAATTCACGAACTAATGATCCGACAGCTGTCAAATTTATACACGCATCTCTTGAGGGTGAGGGCTAACTAAAAAACATATGTATTAACTTCTTGTAGCACCATCTATGTGTTAGGCCTTAGACTTTTCAATTGACCTGTTATTACAAACGGCACACTATTAAAATAAGGTAATAAAGTTGCTTCCCATAAATTGGTCTTTTTCAGGATACCTTGCCTTTTATTTCACGTGTTATATAACGAAATGTTATTTTCTTTTTTTTTTTAATTAAGATTAATTATATGGTTTAGGTTGTGTCCGTAATCAGTATACAGGAAAAAATTTATGATATTCACATTTTCGAAAAATTATTTATTAAAATCATATATTTTCTTAGTTATATGATGATGTTTATGGTCAGATTATTTGAACACTTATAAAATATTCACGTTAGTAAATTCTGCTCGTGCAAATTTTAATATATTTACACTATCTTCTTCTCAATTTTTAATAATACATGCATATCTCACCGCTAGGTTCATGGTTTGTGTGGTTATTCTAGTACTAAATATAATTTTAGATTACGCATTTTTTTTCTATTACGCATATTAAAACAGAATAAAAAAAGGCTATTTTTGTTTGTGAATTAAAAAAATATAACTAAAATTCTTTATAGGAATCTGAAACATACTAAACAAAAAAAAAATTCAAATCATTTTACTGATAAAAAAAAGTTTTACCATTTTCAATACATGGCCGACATGAAATTATCTTATAAAAAGCATCTGAAATTTTTGAATGTTAGCGAAATGATTCGTTCAGTATATATTGATGCATCTTTACCAAGGATATAAGTGTATGAATCTTATAACCATATGAAATATGGGCACGAAATTATTGAAGAAGGATTTACCTTAAATCTGTCCCTGAAATTCAAATAAATAATTAGTAAATTATATGGAAGTGTACTTTCAGGATTACTAAGCAGGAATAGACGAGTCGTGAAGGAACTGTTTGATTATAATTAATGGTTTATTTACATGAAATGTTAGGCTGCAGACATTTCTATGGTTTAAATCCGTAAAATATTTCTAATTAATTTTGATTTATTTCGATTAAATATCAACAATGATGTAGAAAGATGCAAAACAAAAATAATTTTCAAAAATTAAGTTGTTAGTTAGTAGCCAAATGGGTACATCAAGACCGTATGCTTATCAAGTTCCAACTTTAGTAATTTTAAATAGAACGCAGTATGATAAAAAAAAAGATATTATTCTATTTATTAATTTATTAATCTTATTTACTATTCAGATAAACTCTACGGTTATTGTAGAGTTCAATAAAATGAAAGATAGTTGCCACTACAAGTTGCAACATTTTGCTTTCCTGAGATTTTTAACAGTCATAAAGCCTGCGGTTCAGAATACAGCAACGTAATCATTATCCTAACTACACTGCTGGACACACAAAATGCAACACCCAGAAGGACCAGAGATATCACAGCGAAATTTTTTTGGCAGATAACATGTAGTACAAAGATTAAACGATTAAAATTACAGCCTCTTGTGAAGTGAGGATGATGACAAAATCAGCCGCCATTGTTGAATATAACCGCTACCACACGCCTCGGCATAGAATCAAAGAGTCTTTGGATGTATCCTTGGGCTACAGTGGTCCATATGGCTTCCATATATTGCCAAAGTTGATCTGGTTTAGCAGTGTGTGGTGTATCCCGGGCCAGTCGCTGTGCAAGCATGGACCACACATTTTCGATTGGCGATAGATCGGGAGAACAAGCAGGCCAATGAAGCAATTCAATCATATGGTTAAAGAAGAACTCTCGAACATTGCGTGCCACGTCTGGTCATGCATTATCCTGTTGGAATATGGCTGATGGCACGGGCTGAAGGTATGGGAGAACCAAGGGCTCCAACACCTCAGAGATGTAGGGCTGGCTGTTCAGTGTACCGGTAATGCGTACTAGAGGGGTGTGGGAGTGAAATCCAATACCACCCCAAACCATGATACCGGGTTCAGAACCAGTGTAGTGATGCATAATGCAACAGTTCAGCAGCCTCTCACCACGGTGTCTCCAAACTCGAATCCGACCATCGTGATATTGCAGGTAAAAGCAGTATTCGTCAGTAAACACAATGTCGTTCCATTCCGTTGTCCATGTCCGCCGTTCATCACCCCATTGGCGGCGCAAACATCTGTGGTTTCGAGTCAAGGGTAAACGAAACAAAGGACTCCTTGAGGACGTTCCACTCTGCTGCAAACGGGGTCGAATGGTACGAGCGGACACCGAATGATGCGTAGCAGACTGAATCTGTTGTGGTGTAATTCGTAATGTGGCTGCGCGATCCATCACTGCCATGCCCACAATCTGCCTGTTATCACGGACAGTGATGCAACGAAGTGGGTGCAATCTGCCCCGTCAGTCCGTCGTTCCCTCCTGCATCCAGCGATCACAGATGCTTCGTTTCGTCCAACACGTTGACCGATTTCTCTGAATAATAAATAATCCGCAATCCCTATAGGCTACTATTCTTCCTCGGTCGAATTCAGAAACTTGGTCAAAAGACGCTCGATGTCTTACGCGAGGCATACGTAAACACTTTACTCAAAAAAAAACGCACGAAAAAACAATTACCGTACTTCAAATCGTTAATCCGTTCTCCCCTTATATAGCGCTTGCGAGTGGCGCTACGGTCGCCCGTGATGTGTGTCTGCGCTGCAATGCTAATGATTTGCATAGCTCATCGTCGCAAACGCATGATATAAATTTCACATGGTTTGCATGCTTCCTTTAGGGTGTTGCATTTTGTGTGGCCAGCAGTGTAGTTAAACAGTCTTTTCCGAAATGAATACCTTAGATCTGAAGGCAATTAGGTATTATTTTTTAATATATAAGCATTTTTTAAGGAGTCTCAGCATCCTTAAACCTCAAAATTTTCGATTTTTGGAAAAAAATATATATGTTAGAGCCTTATCTGTTGTGAACATTTTGGTACCAAAATTGTAATGATACTACAAAAAACCTTAGAGTTTTCGAGAAAACTAAACTTTGATTTCAATTCTTTTATTGTTATTTTTCAACTATAACTTTATTTTTCTCAGAACAAAAAACATGAACTTTCGCATAGAATCTCTCAGAAACTATTTAAGATATCAGTGTGAAATTTTATGTACATATTCGAAAAAGATTTCTTTATAACTTATAGATCAAATTTTATAAAAATTATTAAAAGAAAATCTTTTATATGAATTTTAATTGGATTTTTTCTTAAAATTTCATATTTTTTTGATAATTGTATCAAATTTTTTTTTCCTCTAAATTTCTCAAAATTTTGTATAACTTCAAAATTGAACTTTTTTTTTACTAGGTAACATCACTTTTGTAAATTTTAATCAGTAATATACTTCAGAATTCTGCATGCAGCAAAATATAGATTTTCTTAATTTTGAAAAAAAAATGTCCAATTTATTTTTTTTCATTATAACTTTTTAAAAATTTCATTAAATCTTAGGAAAGCATGAGGGAAAAATGTAAATAAAAATAATATTATTGTTAAAAGTTTCAATTGTCTGTTTTGTTTCATTGGTAAATTATATTGATTTGAAAAATGATATTTTTTTCAATACATGGACAAGCGTTAAGAGTCCTGAGACCCCTTAAGGTACTATAAGAGCACAAACCAATTTTTACCAAATTGGTTAAAGGTAATAAATTTGGTAGAAAGAGTAAAGAATATTATCTGTTCAACAAAACTTTGCCAAACATTCTATATTCTTGTATTCTATAAACACTGTATTCTTCCATTCTGTAATCACTGTATTCT